>JAYMFT010064177.1:0-29226 GCA_038088735.1 Panulirus argus | reverse complement strand
TCATATGCCTTCTCCAGATCCATAAATGCTACATACAAATCTAACTGTTTATCTAAGTATTTCTCACACACATTCTTGAAAGCAAACACTTGATCCATGCATCCTCTACCACTTCTAAAACCACACTGCTCCTCCCCAATCTGATGATCTTGTACATGCCTTCACTCTCTCAATCAATACCCTCCCATACAATTTTCCAGGAATATATACAACCAAAGTTACTATGCAAGACTTTTAATTCTTTTGTAATATTCTAATCTTATTTTTGCTTATGTTTTTTTCGTACTGTCTATATTTCATTGTGCTTAGCTTTATTGGTACCAAAATCAAAATACACAAAACATTCATATAGAACAACAGCCTGGCTGTAAGAAAGAATAAACGTGGTAAAATCTTGTAAAGACTTGGATTTTTGTTTTATTATATGGAATTACTTAGCATAATCTACACCATATCTGCTTGCCCACAAGACATATATTTTTTCCCCTTAATTTCTTGGTTAAAGGTTCTTCAGGTCAATCAAAACTACTCTAGTTTCATGAATATTTCATTCTACCTGTCTATCTATCATTGCTGATTCAATTTCCCTTTCCATGGGGTGGACATGGTACATACATACACTCTCTCAGTTCACCCATACTCATCCTCTTCTCATACTCATGATAATCATCCTTATTTAGTACAATTATGGTTTTTTTCATTCAGCACACTAAGGTCACACTTCAGGTAAGACAGACAAACGTCTTTATTCACACCCGCTGACAAAATTTCATTACATCTGATCTTGAAACAATTCTTCAGGTATCATCCTCTGAAATATTCCAAGTTCTAATAGATTCTCACTACATCATCCTCTCCTCCTTAGTCTTCTGCTATACTACAACAGCATTATCTTCCTGACCAGCCTATCATGTCATACGTTCTTCATAGCCATACTATCTCATTGGTCTTTCATCCAATATTGTTCTAGATTTCCTCACATATATCCCTTTCACACCACTTGGCCCAGCTTTACTACTCAAATTGTCTATCTCTGCCATATCAATATTTGATATATCCTAACCCACGTGAAGCTGGTTCCCACATCCATGCGTTAAGACAAGTGCTCTTGTATACAAGCTTCATGCAACTATACAATTAAGCTTCTTTCGTGACCCTAAAGCTTTCTGTGCATCGCCAGTTTCCTTTCTTGCATGAATCGTCTCTCTTTATTTTTCTAACTACCATCCTAAATGAATTTTTCTCCCAGATATGGCATCCCATCTAGACTGCCTTCCAGGCAAACTGATATTATACTCTGAACTCCCATTACCTTCTTAATCACATTCTTTTCTGGGCTCCTCCTCATACATACATTACTGAAGCTTCCTCTGACTTAGCTAACAACAAAGTATCATTAGCATATAGCAATCATGGCAGCTTACATATTCCATTACACCACTATCACCCTACTTCGCTCTCATCTCACGCAATAACCTCATCTATGAAAATGTTAAATTCCCCTGCTGATCACATAACCTTGATGCACTCACACAGTCATTTTAAGTCACTCTTATCAATGAGGCTCTTAAAAGCATTTAAGTCTTCCATGTACAACATACAGTAAGAGTTTACCGATAGAAAGCTTTTCTAAATTTGCTTTTTCTTAACCTTAAGTGCTGCATACACTTTCTTGTTTTTCTCCAGGACTTTCTTCACCACATACCGTAGTCTAAAAATCTGATCAACAAATTCCCCTTCGCAAACCCAACTTCTTGTTCATTAAGAGATGATTTACAAAACTTTTTATATGATCACTCGCTATCTTAACTTACACCTTGCCAACTATGTTAAGAATATCTTTTTCTTTGTAATTTTTGCTGTCAGTTTTGCTCCTTCTGCCTTTTTGTAGGTGATCTTTTCTTCGCTCAGTCATCATGCAAATGATCACTTTTCCTCACTTCCAAACTGAGTTCCAGATTCACTCAACAAGTTTTACCTCAAATCTTCACCATTTCACCCAACATCCTGTCCCATATTCCTAACTTTTCCAATCTTTAAGGACATTAATGTTCACCTGACTTCCTCCTCAGGAGAGTCTTCCCTTCTTATATCTATTCATTTTCCTTACTTGTAAGCCTACTGACAACAGCCCCGTAACTTTCACTGTCATTTTCAGCTACTTTTGTAAGGGACCCTTTTCACCTCTTACAGGAGAAGGAAAATAACATACGATTTGTGTAGAAATAATTAAAACAATGTGTTTAGGGTATTTGGTAATCAGGCTGAGGACCGACTTAAGGATGTATCCCCAGATGACCTTGCACTTGAGGAAGAAATAACATAACTGCATCTAATTTTCCTTGCATATTATAACAGCGTGATGAATGACTCTGATAACAGATGACAAACAAAGAGCTACAATATATCCAAGGTAAAGACACCAGCATCTTTCCTACACAAGCCAGCCATTCACTGTCCTTATTCTTATCATCAGAATGATGTAATATTTCTTAAATACATTATTGTTACTCACCACCAATCCCGTGCTGGTGTGCGATAAATGAGCAGTGTGTGAAATGAAGTTCAATGTATTAACATCACACTTGTCAACCAGTCTCTCACACAGATATTCAGCATGAACTTTGTAATATTTCTAATCATATTCATATTATTTACCACCAATGCTGTACCTGTGTAGGAGTAAAGAAATCATAAGCTTGATATATATAGAAAGAAACTTCACCTCCAAATCCTTTCTTATTAGAAACTGTCAGATGTGTTTAACCACACTCATTCAGCAATTAAATAAGCCAACGCAGTATTCTCTGTTACTTTAGTATGCTAATGTATCATTCCAGAGGGAATTCTTTTTTTTGTTCACATCGGGATGAAATTTCTGGACTATGCCCACCATCTAAGGACTGAACAATTGGAACCCAGCTAATTGAGTTGATGCCCTTTCTTTTTTCTTCATTAGTGGTTAGGAAACACTAAACACTCAATACGTGTTCTTAACCATCAAGACCACTCTTCCAACACACATGCCCTCTCCTTTATCCATGTGCTTTCCCCCCTCCATATACACCACTTCTGCTCCCACTGGGTTCTCTGACCACAATACTTTAGTATCACCTCTAACTAAGCACATCTACAACCTATCCCCACCTTGAAATGACAGTGGTCATCCTTATGTGGCCACTATTTTGACTTTCCTTGAAACCAGCTCTGCTACACTGGCTGGGTTGCCTCTAGCTGGAATGAATTCCTCTGTTCATTCTTCTAATGAATCTTTATCCCTCTTACCATGGCTTGATCTCTCTTACTCTGAAGCTTGCTGCATCAAGGCAACAGCTCTTTCCTTCCCCTGAATCTTACTCCATTTTCATATCTGCTGGAAATCAGTGTAACTGTATTCCACTAGTTAAGCATACTTTCATGTAAAGAAAGTGGTCTTGATCAAAGGTATCTCCGATAACTTATCCAACCTATGCTCCTCTCTTCCAACCCGATCATTCTACATCTAACTATTCTACTCAAAGCTGTTCTTTTCAGTACATTATTCTCTTCTAATTCTACTTAAGATGATTCTTCATCTAAGCCTGTTCCAACTGAACTATCCTCACACAAAGACTCCCAAGCATTCTCACATCAACAAATGGGTAAGGACTATGATTCAAATAGCTAACCTCAAGTTTTAAGGGAGTGAGCCGTTTCACTCTGATCTTTGCTCACTTAGTTTGTCTCTGGCTAAATGCCCAAACTTGTCTTTCTTGAAAACATGTCATGGTAAGCCAGTTCTGGTGAAAGGAAAACATTATCACTCTCTTAACTATTGCTCTTACTTCTGCTGTCTCCAAAGTCTTTGAAACTCACCTTTCCTCTCAGTTCTTATATACATTTTAGAATCCTAATCCTTTCTTTCAGATCATTAATAAGGTGTTCACAGGATAAGTTCCAATGGTGATTTTCTGCTTTACTCATCTCTCAAGGATTTTAATGAATCTTTTATCATGACCTTCGATATCTCCAAAGCATTTCCTTTCTAGTCCTTTTATTGTGGTACTCACTAATGAAGTGGTTTCTCCTTCCTATTACCATTTCTATCATGTAACCCCAAGGCCCTGGCTCTTTCTCTATCCATTATGGCAAAATTAGTAGTCTATAGTACAACCTCCCTTGTAAAACATGTCTACTTCCTCCCCTAATCATCCTCTTTCTGATGGGATTCCTGCAACTTTTTGGCTGCACTCCAAGCAAGAGGGGGAATGATGAGCTCCATTTTGGAGTTTAAAGGTCCTTGAAAATACTGTATTCCCTTTCCCCCAATGACATTGATAAGGCCTTACCAAAGGTGAAATTTCATTCTTCGTGTAACCACTTGTTAAGAGTGAGTCACTGAAAGCTAAGAAACAGCACTGGAATTCACCAGTTATGGAGACACTATTGCCATTGCTACCCCTTTAAGGGCATTACTGGAGGGAAGGGGTATCAGAGATACAGATAGAAAGATATATAGTCAAGCTTGTATTGGCATATTAGATCACAGAAAATATAATACTGATTATGTATGCAAGGAATAACTTGCAGAAACAATAATAATATCAGCAAGAATAACATCAAGTTTCGTACATACATGCATTGCAGTGTCCCAGCATGCTGACAACTGGTAGTTGCACAACTGCTAAACAGATAGCTGATATAGATGTGTGGCAGTGATTTAAAGCATGAAAGAAGATGCCAGCATGTCAGCTGTTGGCAGCAGTGGAATATAAATGTCAAGGCAGGTATGCCCACATGTGCAGCATCTCAGAATGGGGAAGCAGTAACCTGGTTAAATTCAGTGCCTTCACTTTCCTGGAAACCTCATATGGTCAGCATCACAATATCAGTTTTCTAAAAGCAGAGTGTATTGGAGAGGTGCCAGAATGTTTCTTGTGAGCAGCTATTTCAGATCAACAAGGATTTTTCTCACCCTATGGAGTACTGCTCACATATCGAGTTTGCTCTTTCAGAGCACTTAACCAGAGTGGAATCAAGGCATTCCACCTCATTAATTCTCCAGCTATCACTTTTCTTCAACTATCCCTTTCTGTCCACCATGATGATGCTAGCTATTCCCCGCTCTACACTTATTATTCAGCTGCTGTTCTTGTCAGTTTTTGTCAAAAAAGCTTGGACCCATCATCATCCAACAGTTTGCATGTGGAGACCAATTGCACAAGTTCTGACAGCCATGGTGCCGCCTCCTTTTCTCAAACAGCGAAGTTGTGAAATTCTCTGCTAACTTCCATCTCTCCCTCTTTCTATAATCTTTTCACCTTTATGAGTTCACACATACCTGAGGAGCTCTAACTATTATCATTATCAATTTTTTTCTAATGCTGAAGGCTCCAGTCACGGACAAAAGTCCACATCAAGGCCAGACCTTAACTGAAATACATAGAGAATTAAGAAACAAGAAAGACAAGACAAGGGAAAGTATTTATGAATTTTTGAGAAAGTGAAAGACCTGTCCTTTGAAATGTGCCAGGTCATAGTTATTCTATTTTTCTTTCATTGAGATGGCTATGATTGTGGTATATTTCTGTCCATGTTATGTTGTTCATTAAAACATTACTTAAAAGAAGGCACACAGCAGGTGCAGTATATGTCACAGGCATAGTATTGATAAATGAAATCTGCTATGGCTGCTATAAATGACAAGAATTTCATGTAATTCCACTTGGCATGCAGGAAGCAGAATTTGCTCATACCATTAGAGACAGTAACAATATTCAAGTGGCATAAATTAACTGTACAAACTTTTGAACTACACTACACAATACATGGTACATGGAGACTGGTCACTAGTTTCAAGATGTTGATAATTTGTGACAGTAACTACACTGCAAACACACACCTAGGAACAAAAACATATTCAAATACAAGGATATAAAACATTCATGAATGGTTTTTATACATTATATTTCATATGAACAGTCATAGTTTACAGACTTAGCAACTAAAATCTCTTAAAGTTGCATAGGCTTTTTAGATAATATAATCTCTAAACACACACACACACACACACACATACACACACACAGAGACAAATGCATCAACACTCTCCTCACACATTCTATAACAACTTTACAAACTGGTTGTACAATAAAAAATCAAAGTTGTGTAACAAAGTTATCACGCCTTCCATAGTGCAAGTAATGGGATACATTAACATATTTTCCTCAACAGAACACAATTCCTAACCCAGGCACAGACAAAGAATGTGTGCGTGAACACATTCACATGTTACCAATGACTTATCTTCCACATTACTTGTTAAATACAAATTATCCCTAAAAAAAGATAAAAAAAATCAATCTTCACAAGTGAAAGTTGGTAAAATTTTCAATTACGTTTTACACCAGCAAAAGACATCCATGCAAGTATGTGTGCATGTACACATTTAATGGGGCATGAACACGTTCATATAATACCAGAAAGTTACCCTGCACATTACTGATCATAATCAATTTACTATGACTTATGGGTGATATAACTTCTTAACAGAAAATTTCATGAATTCCATAATCTTCATGTTATTGCCCAGCACATCATTAATCACACTTTTACACTATCAGAATGTGATATATTCTTCATAGAAATGTATATATTTGTGGATATCTTTTGTTTTTATAGAACTCTACTCAACTATGATAATTCAAAACAAAGAAAAAATCAGGAACTGTTAAGAGGTTGCATATGTTTACTGTGACTATACAATGTTTACAACATAATCAGTACATTTATCTTAATACCAAAAGTGATTTTGTAATTTTTCATTCACTCTAAATCAACAGTTCTTTATATATATATATAACTCAGCTCTCACATCTGTTGAGTAGAGTTTCCATTCCAGGTATTATTTTCATCATCATCATCATCATTATTGCCAAGGCGATGGATATTTCCTTCCCGTCGAACTCTGATGTCTCCACGTCTCCCGTAAGCTCTATCAAGGGGTTAGAACAAGAAAATCCAAGTAGAAACTAATTCTTCTCCCTCAGTAACAGGTATATCACTTACTTTTACTCAAACAAAGACCCACACACTTGGATAAATTGTCATCCAAGTTGACTGACTTAATGAGTTTTTTCATGCTTGTTTTCTGCTGTAGCAAGGTAACACCAAGATGATATGTTCTCATTTGCTCACATCCACTCTCTAGCTGTCATGTACAACACACTGAAACTGGAGCCCCAGCAAAGCCAAAGAGACCTTTCTGTGTTATATTCTTGACTGTTTCTTATGCCCTGGTTCTACCCACTGCCAGCAATATACCCTCCTGTAAATCACATTGCTCCAATATGCTCTATCCCAACTCTCCTGCACCTTCAGGCCCCAGTAATTTAATGCATTGTTCACTCCAACCTTCCATCACATCCTCAGTACTCCCCTCCTTTACGTTCCTCCTTTCTCACACATAAAGTGTATACCTTCTTAATCTCTCCTCACTTAGCTTCTCCATACATCCAGGCTATTTCACTACACCCTCTTCAGCTCTCTTAACCATATTATTCTTCCTATTACACACCTCTCTTACTCTATCACCTTTACTCGATCATCCCTCTTCATACCATACATGGTCCTCAAGAATTCCATTTCCTAAACATCCATCTTCTTCCATACTAATTTCCATAGGACCCATGCCTGACATCCATAAAGCATCATCTGAATGATTATACCAACCTTTGCCCTCACTAAGAGTGATCTCTCTTTCCACAAACACCTTGGACTTTTTCTCCCTCATCCACCCTATCACTCACTTCCATAGTTCCATCCACTGCCATGTCCACTCCTAAGTATCTAAGACATCCCACTTCCACCAGGTTCACCCCATTCAAACTGATTTCTATTTCTCCTCTGCTAAATCCCATTACTTTACTTTTCCTGACATCAGCTCTTAACACCTCCTTTGCACTCTCTTTTAATCAAACACAAGATTCTGCCATTTCTCACTTGAGTCTGCCATCAGAGCTGTATCATCTGCAAACAGCAACAAATTCACCTCCCAGAATCACCTACCACCAACTAACTGTAGACACCCCTCTCTCCAAAATTCTCCCTTACCACCCCATCCATAAACAGGTTAATCACCCATGGTGATATCACACACCCTTGATGTAGATCAACTTTTACCAGGAACCAGTCATCCCTTCAAGGTGCCTTTCCTATCTTCAACCTCATTATTGCCCTTCTTGCTACTAGTCCCTACACTTGTATCCTTCTCCTTCCACCCTCTATATCCAAGCATGTACCAATTCCTGCCTCATTTACTCCCACAATCATCAGTTCCTCAAAATACTCTTTCTATCTTCCTTAACTTCCTACTTTTGCTTCTCAAATTTACATTTTCATTATTACATCCACCTCTTTCCTTTTTCACCTTCCAGTAAAATTTCTTATTTTCCTTAAACTTTGCACTCAACCTTCTGCAAAATTCATCTTCTCTTTCTTTGCTTTGTTCTATCAGCCTCTTAACATTCTGCATAAACATCATACTTCTTCCCTCCTCTTTTGCGGAACTTCTAGTGGTACATTCTTTTTGGGCAATTCACCAAATCCCTTTGCCTTCTCTTCCACAGCATTTCTAATCTCATCTGTGCACCATTCATTTCCACTTTTATTTTCGTATCTAACAACCTTGCATCCAACCACTAATTCTATTATCATATAATGTTTTAAACATCTCATTCACATATGCCCATATCCATATGTTTACTGCACTTTCATCTGAATGCTCAGTCACCCTTCTTTCATATTCCTCCTCGCATTCTTTCTGATTTACCTAGTCCCCTGCCAATACTTTTACCACTCCCTTCTTCCTTATGCCATAACTCCACTTTTCCCTGATCCTCACCTTTAGCAATGGAACTGCAAAATTTACAAGCCGTCAATATGCATTAACTCAAGCAATCATATGGTATAAACCTTTTCATAATCATCCATTACAGAAAGACAACAAAAATATACTCATTAACTAACGTTGTTGGACGCTGTTGAGATGAGCCATCTTCACGGGGTCGTTTAACTTCTGGTTCATCTGGAGAGGGTGGAGGTGTACGGGGATCAATGCTTCCACCTATGAACTGCCTGACTAGTCTTAGCAGGAATGTAACAGGAGACAGTAAAATCCAAAAGAGGTCCCAGATTCCACCAAAAGATGGTACCACACTACCACCGTCACCAGCACTAGTCTGTTGGAAAATGTAATTTCATTATATTGGCATATGCTATACAAATTTCACCTATACCATGAATATTCTATTACAAAAATAAAAAGAATTCCTATATGTTATCTGCTACAAAGTTGGCTAGATCAAGCAAAACCTATACACACCATTATATTTTCACAGTTCCAGAGACATCTCTAACTAAACACCATATTAAAAAAATGTGATAACTAATTCTGGCTTTTATCTGCACTGTAGGTATTCCTTTATCTGTCCTTACTAACCACACTTATTCTCTCCCAACTCCTCTTAATATATCTATGGCACTTTGGTATATCAGCCAAGGATTACCATGGGTTACTCAAGTTTTCCAATGTTATATTCTTTTCTACATTACTCCCCTTCAAAGCACTAGCATTAAACCTGTATTTCAATACTTTTTTAATATCATAACTTTCAATCCGCAGTATCTGCTGAGAGTACTACCTAAATGTAGGTACCATTAACATTCCCACTTTTTGTCTTTGCAATCATATTTCTCACCCCAACTGTTTCAAATACAACAAACTTGCTTTTATCTGCACTCATGTTAATCATTTTCTCAGTATGTAATATCACTTCACCATGAATGTTTAACTCATTTGCTGATAGGTCATTACTATCTAAATAGTTTCTAGCAACATCTCTAAAAATAATTTTTCAATATCCACCATTACCTCTAATCACTTCATCAAACTCAAGTACCGAAGACTATGGCAATAAAAGGACTTCAGAGTTACCTCCAAAAGTCAACATGCTCTATATACAATTACTCTTAAATTCATTACCTTGCATCCACATCTCTGATGCCCATTCCCTTCAAAAACTCTCAGCAAGGGGTTGACCATGGCAAAAGAGTCTTCACTTATCCCTGTCCTTACATGCCTCCCTCGCATATACCATTCCATGCATTCTTTCACCATTTCTCTCCTTCTCATGCATCATAACCTCTTATATATGGAATGGAGAGGAATGTACAAATGTTATTGTAATTGTATGACAATGCTAAATGACTGAAACATTACATGAATGACATAACCCTGTGATGGAATTCAGGCTAATGTGTAAGAAATCAAAACTGAATGCTACTAGGAGGATGATGGTTGTATTATTGTAGGGACATTTAGAGTACTAATAGAGTTAAATGAAGAAAAGTTGGAGAGGCTAAGGATTTCATATGCCTAATAAGAATGCTTAATTAGGATAGAAGAAGGGATGGTTCATTAGTAACATGACTGGGATAATTGGAATAGTTTGTATTGGAATAACTGGAATAGTTTGTATGTCTCATACAGCCTCTTCTGATATATGAGAGAAAAATGAATATGCTGTAAGATAATTACAGGAAAAGTAAGAAGAGTGGGGACATCATCAAATTACAAAGTACGGACCAGGAGGAAGAAATTATGGAAAAGAGAATAGTTATTGAATTAAAGGTAAAGGATGAGTAATGAAATCAAAACAATAAAAGTTTTTATGATTGAAGTAAGAGGATATTATGATGGAGTATGGGGGGTCCAAAGGGTTTTTAGCATAGAGGCCTGTGAGGACAAGGGAATTGCAAGGGATGTGATGAAATTTCACTTGGGCCATTGTATTGGACAATGCAAAATGATATATTGGATGCAGACAGGTTATTTCCCAGAAAGTATTGTGATTAATGTGCCATAAATGTGTGGGTTAAATCAGCATCAGCATGATCAGCCAGAAAATGGTATATATAACATAAAGTGAATCTATATATAATAACAATCAATTTGCGGTGAACAAGGTTCAACTTACAGATAAGATGAATATGATAGCTGATGGTACAAGCCCTAAGTCTCTGAGAGTGGTATTGTAGTCTTCTGTTGTGAAAGGTCTATGGTGAACTGTTGATGCCAGGTGGAATCTAGAAAAGGGAAGCTGTATGTTCTCCTGGATATGCTGACGTACTTCTGCCAAAGTTGTTTCAGCTGGAAACCTAGCTATATTTGAAGATCCATTAGGAAGGCGAAACTTGAGTCTAGACGTACTGCTGTATGGAGAGAAGACAAGATGTTAAAGCCCATAACCAAATTATAATTAGCACAACACATGGCATGAAGGGTTTCTATGAATGGTTAAGATGAACAGTGTAACCACCATGAACTTCAAATACTATAATCAGTGACATTTTCTTCTTCAAGCGGTGTCTAACAGTAATATATAATTATGTCAACTCATATTCCACCATGAGCTGAAGCTTCCTACTGAATAATACATATAACCAAGTCCCTGCCTTGCCAATACAAAGGAATTCAAACAACAACTGACCATTCGGTCCTTTCAAGGCTGTAATCAAAGCAGAAGAGATCAAAACATACAGCTTTGTGTTGGAAGAGTTAAAATCCATACAAATTGCTTAAAGAGAAAGAAAGCAATATGTTTCCTCAATCAGTCTTGTCATTCTGCATTACATAAAATACCTTCATACTAAATCTTTTATGGAATGGCCTGAATGTAAATGAATGGCAAACTAAAACCTTCATTTATGAGAAAATCTGAACCCTAATAACAAATAAAATAATATAAGTGCTGAAAGTATATAAACACAACAGAAAGATTAGGAAAACAGAATAATGCAAGGGTAAGTGAGTGCATATGCCAATATCAGTAAGTGTTTTAAGTCAGCCAGCACTGGCTGGCAAAACCTAAATATCTCTCAGCAAACAACAGTAATTTCTTACCCATTATATTTTCTAGTTTAGTACACATCATATGAATTTGTAAATGTTAACATGCTAAATTCTCATCTAAATTTTTCAAAACTATGTGAGGGGATGGCCATAAGTACACTGTAGTGTGTGTTAAGGGGTGTAAAAAGACAAAAGACTCATTCTCTTTTCATGTAAGAGGCTCCAATCAATGACAAAAGTCCACATCAAGGAAAGGCCTTAACTGAAACACAGAGAAGTTAATGAAAAGGGAATAAGATGAGACAAAGGAAAGTAATTAAAAATCTTGAAGAAAGCAAAAAACCTGTCTTTTAAAATGTACCAGGTCATAGTTACTGGGAAAGATATGAGAGGATAGGGAGTTGCAAGGCTACAATGTGTAGGGGAAGATATGGTTATCAAAACAGCCCATCCATGAACTAACAATGGCCATACAGTAATCATGTGATGCAACAGCTTGCCGAGTACAGCATGCTACTACAATTTTGGTATTACATTATTCAAAAAGAAAACTGCTACTTTCACTAACTTATCTGAAGTTGCAGGAGAGGATGCTAGGCTAGCATTGTATAGAGAAGCTGATTCTTGACTTGAAGAAGCCTGTTCACCAGAAAACAAAGCAGCCCGGGCTTCATGCTCAACTCTGTCTGCAGCGATCTGTGCTCTGAGGATAACAAAAGACAATGAAAAACTTTTCTAACCAATCAAAAAAGATATTTCTCATAATCATATTAAAGATTTGATCTCCTTTATCAGTAAGCACTCACTTCACTCAAAAATCATACATCTTTTGCTTAATCTTCCTGTATGAATTATCTGTACATGTCTTAATGGCCCAACACCATTTCATACACAGTATCTGCAAAAAATATTGTCTCCCCCCCCCCCATATATTTTTAAAAGCAATGCACAGCAAAGTTTTATTGTGGGTACAAGCATATGATGCTCTCAGGACAAAATCACCACACATTTGGTTTCTGAGACGTGCTTCTAACAGTGTGAGACACAGCAACCTGTCTCAGTTTGCCTTTAGGCTATCTTGAGGGTAAGATGTTCTCCCTTATTCTTCCATGCTGCCTCTCTGTTTTAGGAATTTTGTTTCTGGGCACTGCATTTCTTCTACCTATGCTTCAAGATAGTTAGCTCTTGCCTTTCTGCAGAGAATAAAGCCCAAATTTTTGCCTGGAATCAAGAAAATGTGGGTACACATGAGATTTCAAAGTGCAATGGTCACTCAGAATGGACAATCAGGCGGTTGCTTCCTGCAACACCTCTTCAGTGCCCTGCCTCACATTAACCTAAAATACTTCTGGAACCTTGCTAATTCCACCCAGATGCCTGCAGATGGTAACCAAGGCCAAAGGAGACATGACAAAGTAGTAAAACATAAGAGTGATATTGCCTTTGAAGATGTATGGGAAGGCACTGAAACAAATCACTCATACACTCTGAAACAAATATTGACTGAATTTCCAAGACACTCCTAATCTTTTAAGTTTCAAGGAAAGATATTAATTCTGATTTTTCAAGTTTCTAATTACTGATAAAGGTTTAAGGATATTCCTTACCTAACTTTTTCCCTTGCTAATCTGTCTTCTTCCTTGTCCTTTTTAAAGTCTCGTACAATTGCTTTAAGTTCTGCATCTTGCTGCTGTTGTCTCTTCTTGTTTACTTCTTGTCCCATTTTCCTACGTTCAAGCTCTTTTTGCCTTTCTTCCTGTGAGATGAAGACAGGAGATTAAGAAAATAAATTCCTAGCAAATTACACATATTCATACACATTATATATAAACACATGACAGCTAGAGACTAAGCGTGACAGAATGTGGCCTTTTTCATCTGTTTGCTGGCACTACCTAGCTGACGCAAGGGGTGGCAACGCTATTTCCTGTGGGGCGGGGTGGCATCAGGAATGAATGGAGGTGGGAAGTGTTTCTGGAGAAATCTGATTGACTCTATAAATGGTTTTGAAAGGGAAAGGAAGGTGGTTTAAGTGCAATAACTTTTGCCTGTTACTGCATTTCGCCAGTATGACAATATACTGTTGTCAATGGCAGCTGTTAACTTAAATACATTACATTATTAATCAATATGACAAACATGAGATGCTACTTAAATACAGGACAGAATCAAAGAAGGGAATGCAAACGAATAAGGCAGTCAGCTGCTCCCTTGCTATCATTTGACTGTTCTAAGCCAATCATCAGCAGAGTTAAGCCTACAAATCCAGCACATATAAGCAGCGCTGTGTGAGGAGACAGGATGAACCGGGTGAACTTTCTTGATACCCAAGCGTTGTCCTGTCATTGTTTAAAAATCCAAACAAGATCCAAATTTCTGCCAATGAGCACAATGCATATAGTTCAGATTTTAGATAACATGGAAAGCATTTGGAAAAGCTCAATGTCCAGTTATTAAGAAATTCTGGTTATTTAGGGTCCAGATTAATGATACTTCAGCATATTCTAATAAGAATAATTCTTCACAGAAGAAAGTTCAAAAAACATGTGTTTAACAACAAGCAAAGACTCATGATCTTACAAAGCAAGGATGCTTTGCTTTATTTGCACAGTTATTTCCCAAACAAATGTGATACTAAGTTTGAAGTATACTTCTCTGATGAAGCTGACAGGTATCTCAAGAGAAAATATGAAATTTGAACATCAAGGCTTTTTTAAGCCCAAGAAGGGAGGACTGAGAGTGAATTACATAATATGCCCTAAAATTACAAGAGTTGCCGGTAATTGATCACCACTTGGTTTCTATTTGATTAAGTATAAAAAAATCTAACATAATGCCTAAGCCTATCATTATATGTCAGCACCTCACTATAGGACACACTTCAGCAGGCACCAGAATCAACTTTTACAAAATGAAGGAATAAGTAGGAAAAGCCTTGTATCTGAAATCAAAATATACCCTCCTAGGCTGACTACTGAAGATATATGTGTCCACAGTCTAATGATACACTGGTGTTTATTGAGCATAGGAGAAAATCACTTATCCTCTGTTTAAACAAGATTTTTAGCTATCATGATAACAATAAGCATTTAAATAAAACTTGATATAATCATGGTGCAAAAAAGACCACAAGCCCTATGAAGTTTGAATTAATATGAATCCTCCTCCTCAATTTCTTGTTAAACAGCTCAAATGCAAAACTTTTCCATAAAGGACGTGATTCTAAAAACAAGCAAGTGAAATTTTGATTGCTAGTAAATGAGATGTTAGTTTAGCAGAGAAACACTTTGGGGGTAGGAACAGCAAGTTTCCTTTTATAAGAAAGTTCCTGATTCATTAGTATTTTTCAGTCTGTCATTTTATGGTAATCTGGTTTTCATGTACTGTGATACAAGCTGCATTTAACATGACATAACACAAGTACATGTCTTTACAGATTTACCGCCTGTCATCAAAATAAAACTATCTAACTACAAAAACTGACTGCTGCTTACCTCTGCCTTCTCCTGGGCCTCCTTAGCTTGCTTCTGTGCCAAAAGGAGCTTGGCCCTTTCAACCCTTTCCTCTAGATCCTGTTTGTCAGATGTCTCATCATCATTCCTTACTTCTGCAGCTAATAATACAAATACACCATTAGTATAAAAAAATATTCAACACTGTCTACGACTACAGTCAGTCACTTCCTAAAGAATCCTAATGTTTATTGGGTATGGATGCTTGGAGAGAGAAAAAATATCCTGAGAAAACCCTCCAAGCAAGACCTGGTGGTGCAAGAAATGTTTTGTTTCCCTTTGCCCTAGCACGTACCCATCCTGGTGGCTCACACATAAATCTTGCATTCAAGTAAGGCTACTGACCCAACTAAATGGGGTAGGCTGGAGGAAATGAGATGATGAGCTTAAACTGTAAACTATTTTCCTAAACTTAAATCATCTCTAGCAACAGCAGAAATGCATGATCAAACTTTATCAGCAGTAAAAGAAATGCATGTTACTTATAACTTATCAAAGCTATATCTCTCCAATCAGATGAGTTGACCAAGACTGACTATTAATGTCTTGGGATACCCATGTAAGCAGTCATATCTTCCTCCAGGAGTGTGCTTTAATTTTGAAAAAAAATAAGCACAAGAAAACATATTCAAACAGTGAATGGGAAGGCTCTTATGGGTCTTTTTCCAATTTAGAATGTGTCTAGTCCAAACAAAAAGCTTGAAACAAACATGGTAATGGTCAGGATTTAGCAGTGGCTGCAAATTTTGCTCAACTTAAGGATTGTAGAGTGGACATGAATAAAGAAAGTGAGCCATTCATTAGAAAAATGGTTAAGAGAAAATATTCTCTTTTGTGCCATACTTAATGACATTGCAACCCAAAAATGTTTATGAAACAGGGATGGACATTTTAGTCAGAGAAAGGTGCTGAACATCAATGCTTGCTATGCACATATCTACTATAATTATCTATCCCCATAGAAGGGAATTTGATTCCTTCCACTTACAATACAATGTGCCTCTTGTCACTGTAATAACTAAAGGTAAGGTAAACTCAGAAAAAAGATATAACCTACATCTAACGTAAGCCCACACAAAATCAGAATTAAAATCAATCCCATTCTTCCTAATAGATCATTTCTTTTTTCATGTTGAAGGCTCCAGTTATGGACAAAAGACCACATCAAGGCCAGGCCTTAATTGAAATGAGGAGAGAATTATGAAGCAGAAAAAGAAAAGACAAGAGAAAGTACTTATGAAGCTTTGAGGACATGAAAGACCTGTCTTTGGGAATGTGCCAGGTCATAGACTGGGAAAGACATGAGAAGGTATACAGTACCAAAGCTTCGACATGTAGGGATAGAAGCAGTTATCAAAACGGCTCAACCTTATGTTGCTGATGGCCACAATAATCATGAGACACAGCAGCTTGCCGAGTATTGTGTGGTCTAGCTAAAGGTGGGGGCACACAAGCAGCCAGCTCTAGGAAGCAAAAACCAAAGTAATACCTATAGAAGAGGGAAGTGAACCAACATTGCGGCATAAGGCAAGGGAATCAAGTTTGGAAGTTAGCCTGGGACAGTTTATAAGTTGGACCGCTTACGACTTGACTCTGTCATGTAAGGATACAGAGCTAGCACCACCCCTAATGTGAAAGCAGTACTCCGTACAAGGACGAATCAATCCCTTGTATAAATGGAGCAACTATTCAGAAGAGAAGTTTCAACATCTAAACAGGACATCCAGTTTCTTAAAGGCAGACTTAGCTATTCCCGTTATGTTGGGTTTCCAAGAAAAAGTGGATATTACAGTAATACCAAGTATGTTCACCGAGTCTAGACGTGGGATTACAGAACCGTCAAAGGAGAGGCGATAATTGTGAGGAGTTTTCGATAAAGAGATGGGTAGAAATTGGGTCTTGGAGGCATTAAACTTAACAAGATTCTGTCTACCTCACTGAGATATCCTGTCCAAGTTTGAGTTTACTGAGGAGGCTGTGTCAAGATGAGATGCAGATCAAGTGAGAGAAGAGGGAGCAGAATTGAAGGATGTGGCTGAATGCAGTGTTGAGTCGTCAACGCATTAGGGCACTGGATTATCTGAGGAGGAGAGGAAATCATTGAAAAATAGGAAGAAAAGTGTAGGGGACAGGACAGAACCTTGAGGGACATCATTACTGATGGAGAAAAGTGGGAGGCTAATACATTAACAACCAAAGAGATCGGCCAGAAAGGAAGCAAGACATGAAGGAGCAAAGAGAGGGAGGGAAGCCAAAAGAGGGAAGCTTAGAGATGAGACCCTGATGCCACACCCTGTCATAACCCTTAGATATGTCAAGGGCAACTACATAGACTCCCTAAAATCTTTCAGGGATGATGACCAGACATTAGTAAGATAGGAAAAAATATCACCAGTTGATCTCGCCTTACAGACGCCATACTGGTGATCAGGGAAAAGACTGATTTTCGAGGTGTTTAAGGATATGGGAGTTGAGGAGGGATTCAAAAACTTTGGAAATGGTAGTTGTCAAAGAAATAGGATGATAATTAGAGGGATCAGAACAGTCACCCTTTTTGGAGGGGTTGTATTAATGTATGTTTCCAAGGAGAAGGAAAGGTCTTGTTTTTTAAGCAGAAATGGAACAGATTAGCAAGCACAAGTGCAAGTTCAGAGGCACACTCTTTCATTACATGGGGATGGATGCCATCAGGACCATAAGCCTTGCTTGTGTCCGGAAAAAGAAATGTTTTTTTGGACACTCTGAAAAGAGATTACAGGAAGAGGCATAGGATATGTAAGAGGAGCATCAGGGGGTTAAGGAATGTTAAAGTCAACCAAGGTGAAGGTAGAGGAGAAACGGGAACCAAAGAAAGTTGCTTTATCAATGGGAGAGACAGCTATGGTACCGTCAGAACAGAAAAGTGAAGGAAAGGTTGAGCAACAGAAGTCATTAGATATGCCCTTAGCTAAAGACCAGAAAGACCTACTATCAGTGGATGATGAGGAGAGGTTACTGCACCTTTGGAAAAGGAATGCTTTGCCTCACGGATAATGTGCTTGCAGCAATTATGGGCAATGACGAAAGCTGAATGGGAGTTAGAGGAAGGAGAGTTTTCCAAGTCTGATAAGCCTGATCCCTTTTCTGAAAGGCCTCAGAACAGGAACAGTTGAACCATGTATTGAATGAAGAAGTAGTCTTGGTGGAGGAGGGGATAAATGCTTCCATTCCAGCAAGAATAACCTCTGCTATGCATTTGGTGAAGACAGAAGCATCACCACATAAGAGACAGTAACTTATCCAAGGATAGTCAGAAAAGAAGTTACGTAAGTTATTCCAGTCAGCTTTGTACAGGTGCCAGTGTTTACACTTAGAAGGGGCTTCTGGAGGGGATGGTGCCATTAACAGTGTATACATCTATGAGAGTGTGATCAGATGAACCAACTGGGGTGAGATTGTGTATCTACAGCAGGATGGACTTGAGGTGAAAAACAAATCCGGAATATTAGGAGAGTGGTCATAGCAGTCAGGTATATGGGTAGGGTGGGAGATAATTTGCTCAAAAGCATTGAGAATGGAAAATGTGAAGGCTTCAATCACTCTACTATCCATATGTAAGGAATTCAACCATTCTCTATGGTGAACGTTGAAATTCCTGAGGTAGAGGATCTCGGTGTGCGGGTGAGAGGATGTCACAGACTCATGGCAGTATGCTTACCTTCAGCCACACTATCTTCAGGCATGCAATTGTCTTGTGGTTCTGCGGCAGGATCAACCTCTACTGTGGCTTCATCTTTACTGGCTAGTAACAACTCTGGTTCCTCTGTTTGTAAATTTTCAGCAGCCACTGGAGTTTCATCCTGATGCTGCTCCTCATGATCATCAACAACAATTGGCTGAGATGTTTCACAAATGGGGGTTGGGGGCCGGTTCTCATCAAGGGCTGAGCTCGTAGTGGTTTCCTGAAAATCCATCTTTATTTTGACTGACATAATAAGAAAAAAAGTGGCTATCTCAGATGATAAGAAAAGTGAAGAGCATGAGATAAAGCAGGCAGAAATTAATCTGAGTTCCTTAAATTCAGAAGACCTGACCTCTGAAGGTGGGGTTTCAACAGTTATGGAGACTCTTTTGCCATAGCCACCCCCTAGAGGGAATTTCAAGAGAGAACAGGCATCAAATATACTGATAGAGAGCTAGAAAGACAAGAACTATACAGCTTTGCTGTTTGAGGAAATAACAAGGGATCTTACTGGTTTAGAATACAGTTGTGGTAGTTACATGCTGTGAAGAGTTGCATGTGATACAGAAAGAGATTGTACATTTATGGAGTGAGTTCCAGCACCTGAAGTGTACATGTAGAAAAAAGAAAGATTGCAACCTCTGCCAGGGAGGGAAAAAAGACAACTACTGCAATTCTGGCTCACCATGTTTTCATCACTTATCCCTGACACCGAGGTAGTGAGACCATCTCATTTGCCACAAATTTTGTTTAATATATTTTATATATCAACATCCTATATGCCTAACTCACAAAATAGCAAGATGGTCTACAGAAAACCTCCTCAGTGCACTATAATCTGCATGTCCATCCAGTGTGATATGCCTTGAAAACTGAAACTCCTTCATGTGCTTCCACCTTACCACTTTATACATTATACTCCAAATCTTACCCAGCCATATACATTCCTTTTAAGTACAGTCTCCCAACAATCCATTATCACCTTCATGAACTTCCTTTAGCATGTCAACCTTTTACTTGGTACAAAGCAATCTACAGTCTTACACTTTAATTTGTTCCACTCCACATCTTGTGATTTATGCATCAGCTGACTGTAGCACTTTTCTACAGCATTCATTTGTATTACTGGCATGCACACAAGTGCACTACATCTCTCCTGGTAAAGCTCACTTCATCTGACAACTCAGTTTTTCTTATTTTATCTCTATGTCAGGGCTCCAAGGCTTTAGGAGCTGCCTTTCCAAATGCTGCTTTTGGTCTCCTTCCACTGTTTTAATGCATCAACCATGTACTTTGTGTTATATATCCACTTGCCCCTTCATTCACATCTCTATTCTGATATCTCTCTCTGAAGAGTAATCATCTTTACACTGTTTGCCTCAAGAGTGCCTGTGATTATTTTGCCAAATCCCCAACATTTAATCTATCAAAATCCTGTCAAATATATCTCAAACTCCTAGTATATTCATCATTGGGCAATTACTGAAGGGCAGGATTATGAGCAGAAGACACTTGACATACTGTTGATGAGTGATAAGTTTGCTATTTGTACAGTTAACTTTAGCATTAAGAGACATTCCCAATCTGGGAAAGTATTTGGTAAATAAAACTAATGTAGTGCTAAGTCCTTAGCTACTTCTGGTAAAATCCTTTAATTCTGGTATATCTCAACTCACCTGTTCAAGGTTTGGAACCAATTTGTTAAGTTTCTGTAGCAAATTTTCTACAGCAAGTGGCCCTCCAAGTACCTCAAGGGGTATTCCCGTCTGGCCACTAATAAAAAACAAGGATGGAACCAACACTAATGGATCTGATAAACAGTTAAGGATGTTAGGAATGTAATATTAAATCTTCAAAAATACAACCCACAATCACATTAAAAAAACTGGCAAACTTTTGAGGTACATAACCTAACTTAATCCAGTAACTGAAGGGATAATTTCAACACAGCACTGTATGTCATCAGGATAAGCAACACATTGCATGCCTGTACAGTTAAGTTCCTTTTTTCAAGACCTAAATGATAGAAAACAAGAGAAAAATGGAAACAGCCTAATATACATTTTTTCAAAACATAGTACAGTAAAACCCCTCTTTTCTGTAGTTCAAGACAACAAGCTGTTTCTATTAACATATGTTTTTCAATTTGGTTGGTAACCCATTGATATCCAGAATAAAATTAGAAATATATGAAAAACTATTTGAAATCACATGCATACCGAGTCACAGTGATTGGTGTACTAACCATCTGGTGTTTTGTGGCACTGGTGATTGCTTACTTTCTTCCATGTGCTTTCTGGCACAGTGTTGTGTGCTGGTCTTGCATATTTGCATATTTTGTGCATCCTTGATTACTACTGTGTACAATGGCCCCTTTTAAGTGTTGTCAGCATTGTATTTTATGTTGAAGGCTCCAGGCACCCATTGTGACTCTAATATCCATGTAATATACTGTCCCATACACTCAGCATTCAGTGGTTTATTACCTGTTCCTGGATTTTTCAATTGTACCATAAACATAGTTGTATACTGGATACAGATGATACAACTGAAAGGATGCTTGACAAACTGTAGGGAGCTGTATCTCGCTAATTCAACATTTTTGAGATAAAATGTTTATTGAAAGAATTGTAGTTCCATTCATCTCCAGTGTAATTTCAAAATATAGAGAAGCATATTAATAAATATGAATAAAAAAAGCAAAACTTATACAACCAATTGCTATATATGATAATCAAAAAGGATACAAATCTGGGAGAACTGCTTAGCACCAGCTGTTCCATTTTCCAACTGTATTGCTACAAAGTTTTCTGACCCTAGAGCTTCAGTTATATCCTTGTGAGCTAAGGTCTCATCTGTGGCCTTTGAAGCTTCAGAAGAATCTGAAATATACAAACTGGTGGATAAACTGAATTCATTAGATAAGAGAAAAGAGAGAAAAGTAAATATTCACATGGCTAATATGGAAACATACAGAAAAGCAAAACAAAAAAATGACACAAAAGATTAAAAAAAATCTATCCTCTAGAGTTACACTTATGTAGCAAGGACCACTAGTCTACAGACTACCTTCTTTATATTTGATCTATATATTGATATCATTAGTTCATCAATCTATTATCATACTAAATTTCAATATCTTTATTTTGCTGGTTCAGTGCTTCCCACGTAATGCTGTAGTGCCGAGAACAGATGAAAAACACCCTCATCTACTCACATCCAATCTGTAGCTGTCATGCATAATGCACCAGCAACAGATATCCCTATTTATGGCTAAACCCCACAAACATTTCACAGATTTTCCCCTTTTCACTTCACCTAACATGGTTCAACCAAATGAAAGCATGTTGCCATCTGCATGTTACACTGCTCAAATTCATTCCATCCAATGCATACCTCTCGCCCACCCGCAATTTCAGATCCCAGTACCTCAAAGCCTTTTACTCCATCCTTCCATCCCCTTTTCAGTAACCCCATCCCAAATGCTCTCACCACTTTTGAGACAGGTCCTCTCTCCACTCTCTACTCATTCTCTCTTGAGCTTTCTCAATCATACACAGCTTACTACCAAACCTCTCTCTTAATCTATCATTCCTCACACAATCAATCCCCTTCATACTACATACTGTCCTCAAGCAATTTCTTTCCAATACATCCATCACCCTCTTTCATTCTTCTGAACTTAAGGTCCATGATTTGCACCCAAACACCACCATTTGGACAATTATGCCATCAATCATACCCATCTTCACCCTTTAAAACAGTAACATCTCTTTACATATATTCCTTAATGCAACCAGAATCTCAGCGTCCTCACATCCTATGAATCATCTCAGCTCCCGTAGTTCCATCCACTCTCAGGTATTTAAAGCATTCCACTTCCATCAGGTTCTCAACACCAACCTGTCACTCACACTGCTAAACCTTACAATCCCACTCCTATTCATATGAACTCTCAACTTCCTCCCTCCACAAACCTAAACTCAGACACCAACTTCTGCAGCTCCCCCATCCAAATCTGCCACCAGTGCCATGTCATCCTCAAAGAACAGACACACCTTCCAGTCCCCCCACCCCCTTTCTCAAGCACAAAGCTGAGTTGTCCCCTTCTTAATGACCCCTAAACTCACCTCCACCACCACAAACATACTAAAATAACCATGATGACACCACACATTTTTGGTGCAAACCCATCCTCATCTGGAACAACTCACCTTCCCCTTCTCCTACTTAACCACACATTATCTTACACAGGGACCTCTTGATTTACATGACGCATTACACATGATAGCTAGAGAATAGATGTAAGTGGCTACAGCCTTTCTTCGTCTGTTCCTGGCACTACCTTGCAAATGAGGGAAATGGTAATTATGAATATATATATTTTATACATAAAAATCTAGATTAACTAACAACAGGAGGAAAGAAGTGTGATCAGCTAAATTAGGGAACTCACCATGGACATAGACCACAAAAATGGCATTCCGAGATTTGGCAGCACCAATGGCTTCAGGAATGGTTCCTTCAAACCACTTCATTTTTCTCTGTAGTTATTTTGTATACAACTTCCTGTTAAATATAGGTTACAAGTATCTGAGAACAAGATCAAAATCTTTACCTACTCGTAAGATAACCTCCAATGACAAGAAAAAAATTAGTATTTACAATCATAACTAAATAATAGGATATCCAAACATACGAGTGTTAAACTTGCTTTCATAAGTTAGATTCACTATAAAGCAAATTAGAGTGCTCTGAATTTCTGAAATCTGAAATACTTCTCAATAATTACTGAATATCTTCCCAACTTGGCATTACCTTGCATCTCTTATCTGGACCCACTGTAGAACAATAGCTCATATAACAAAATGTTGCACTTATGACAAGTGAGTATTAAGAAACAAACTATATAAATGATACAGCAACAAAATTTTTGAAATATAAAAAAAGCTTCATATTCTTAAAAAATGATATTTTCCTTTTACTTTTTCAGTTCTACGATTGATATTTTTGTATTCCCTCCAGCCTAAGTCTAAGGCTTTAAAAAAAAAAAAAAAAAAAAAAAAAAAAAAAGTGGTAAGTCAATATGCTGTACACTGGACTGCAATGTTAAAAGACAAAATACCAAATCAGGAAAACAAAACTTTGTTAGCTGCTGTAACTTCTTTATGTTTCTTTTGTGGTACAATAGTTTGTGAGCCTTGGCGTGATCCTGTTTCTAACATTCAAGTGTCATCAAGATACAAAATAAAACATCATGGTTCTGTAATCACCATCACTATATTCCTCTTAATTATTACTTTCCTTCGAAACTGCCCTGCATTTCCTCCAGTCATGCCATATGTTTATGTCTGTGGCTGCCACATGTACTCGTATCACTCTCACAGCTCCCAGATATATGCTCTGATGAGAATCCTTCCACTAGATTTAAAATGAGGCAGGGAACATCAGCATTTTCATTATACCTTTCTAAGACTCTGGTACATGTGTTGGACAGAGAGGGTTAATATAAAATATTCCATGATATTTTGTATGGAATCTTTTAAGTTATACTGCAATCTATAATGTCGCAATAAAATACTTTTTGGTTCATTGTCTATCCAATGGCAAAATACATTTTAATTCACATTCTACCCACTGGTCGAAAGCCTGTAAATAGGTATGTGTTAGCCAACATTTGGGACACTGTTGAATCACAAAGAATTATGTGAATTATGGGTACCCAAAAACACTGGTTAAAATAATAGTTTTGATGTACTTCAAACAATACTTTGGAATAGCCTTAAATTTGTTTTGAAACGATACTTCTTTCTGTGTGGAAATAAAATTAGACTGGAGGAGCATGATCTGGATCACCAACTTATGTTGGTAGAGAAAAGCAGAGCAGTGGACTTCTAACACTTGCAAGAAGTGATTTAATGCTACCAATTAATCCAATCAGAACACATCAAATGAGTGGGGGAAGGACATATAAAGATCTGGGAAAATGTAGATTTTAATTAATATGAAATGGGAAAAACACTTCGAGAAATCAACAGAACTTATGAACATCTCACCTAACTTCCCTTGAAGAAGAAATTTACCCTAATTTTCAACGTCAACGTTGAAACACCAGTAGCAATCAGAACACCACTTATTCAACACAGTACATAGCACTGTTCACATACATATGGTGGCTCTTTTTCCATAGCTATATTAGCCAGAGATGAATCGAAAGTCGTCCATCTCATTAATTTCTTAGGTATCATATTTTTCAACCATAAATTGTGTGTCCCTGCCACAATGGTCTGGATGTATGGTTTGCATCTGGCTGCTGCTTCCGCAGTTTCTGAGTGAGGCATTGAACATTCACCATTACGGTATCTTTTTATAGTTTTTTTTAAGTTGAAGGCTCTTTCCTGTACAGTACAATGAAGAATTCTTTTTGTTTCATCTTTTCCTCTTCCTGTGTCCTTTCTCCCTTCGAGCCCTAGCTAATTTCTTTATTCTTCGGTTAATGCCCTTTTATTTCTTTTGTCGAAGATCACCATTAATGGGGCAGGTTTTACCTATGCTATTTTGGATATCAAAGAAATATTTAAATGATGTATGATGAAAGTGGCTGATGTTCACTAGACACATTAGTGTGAAAGCAAATAAACTCGGCACTCAATCCTCCACAAACTAGATGTAAACATGAGGTCATTAAAATCAAACTCTTTAATTAGTGATGAAAAAAGACAAATCTCTGCAGGTAAGGATGTTAGGTGAGGTCTGCTTAAGTTTCATTAATTTCCAAAACTTTCACCTGCTTGTACTCTAAGTAACTCAGTAAATTATTAGTTAAGCCATCTCGAAACGAACTATCAATACTGAGTGACTGCTCAACAATCCTAATGTGGTGTTTACAAAATACAATGAGATCTGTGAAGAATTGTCTGGACCATTATACTTTATTCGACAATATCATATATGGCAATAATGGTAAGGGTCATGTATACCATGGAAAAAGCGCTATCAATTTATGCAAAAGTCGGTAATTCACAGAAACATTCAAGAAAACCTACGTAAACCCTGCTTAAACTCCTCTAACAGTTGAAATGTGTAGCATATACATTAGTCTGTGACTGGGGATCGCATGAAAATGATGGCTTGTTGCGTAGTGTCACGACTAACTACTTAGACTACTGTCTGTCTGTTGAAATACATTCATGGGCATTTAGTACAATGCTAAGTCGCAGATGTGACCGGTATATCTTATTTTGCATGATAAGCATAAAGATAATCTCAACTGCTAAGCTTAGATGAGGTCCTCACATTTTCTGTTTATTCTTGAAAGTTTTACATATTCTTACACGAAACCATCCCAAGATGACACATGGTTCTCATAACCCTTAATACCATCGCCTTATCCAATGACAAGGAAAAAAAGAATAATTCCCCAAATCACATTCCACAACACTTAGTGTCTTCAGTAAACACTACACTAACATTGTAGGGCAAAATTACTCATTATTCAAAGCTATATGCTGCCTGGCTAATCTTGTAATCTGCCCCAACTTCTCCCTGATCAACATTACCCCACCACTAGCGTCTTCCCGTCGTGCAATCGCTTATTGATCTACCGGCTAATTAGTGACCTCAAAAACCACGCCAATCGCGTGTACAGAGACCACTAATAAAATATTTCCCGTAATCCATCAATCACCTCAGAGTTGTCCCTACACGATCTATTTGCCGCGAGTCTGACGAAACCTCTCTCTACCCCCAAGCCATTCCATCAACTGACCTTTCAACTAACTTTTTGTGACCCATCACAGGGAACAGCCAACGGTATAGTTTAACACCCCCGTACGTCATATGCAAGTAAGAATATCAAGTTTATTACCTTTTTTGTCACGGGTTCCTGGGTTAATGTTCAGTCAGGCTGAGAAACCTTCCGTGCGTCTTGTCATCACAGGACGTTTGCTCTCCGCCACGGACCTACATGACCCAAAAAGCCCACATTGATTGTTGTCCTCATTTACTCGAATTTCCTGCAGATTTATATAACTTCAACTTCAAAATTACCATTAGAAATACCGGATGTAAATATAGGTATCCGGAAAAGTTTCCTTCACTTGCTATGCAATTAATGGTGAAGATAAAAAGGTGTTTGGAAATGAACCAATTTCTTTGTAGGAATTCACGAATTTTCTCGTGTAGTAAACAAATAGATTCTTCATTTCCGGTTAAAAATGAACAAGTATATTCTTAATTTGATCACTTTAATGATAATATACGATATGATATTCAAAAACATTTAACAAACTTTGTTTCCATATTAGAAATATATACATCAAATATGTTTAAATCTTTACTGGCGTTGTTACCATTCAAGCTAAAGATGATTCTAAGAAATGAGTAATTTCTTTTTTATAATGAACTAGTTTCTAATGATCTTAGTGTGTATATAACTAATTTGTGATCCTTTTATAATGGTGACAGTAGCTATACTGTATCTATTTGTTATATTTTTGTCCTCTGTCCCACCAATAATCTGCAGTGTATTATGAGGATCACATCGGAAGAAAGTATTTGTATATACTTTGTGTGCTAACTTCGGTATAATATGTAAATCATGTTCGCTGTATATGCACATTGCCTTGCCCAGGTAACCTGTCGATAAAGCTACCATGCCCAGAAAAGAGAGAAAAATCTATGAATAATGAACCAGAAAGACCTCTCATTAATATATGTGTAATGTACGATGGTAACTCATTTTCTGAGTAGATGATGCACTATCATCGGTTGTCTATCAAAAATTACTGGGTAACTTGTCTTGTGATAAGCAAGTAACTTCTCAAGTGAGGAAGTTCATATTACAACGAAATCTATTCTATATCTTGTCTATATCTCATTAAATGACTACGTATATGGACCATGCCAAAGAAAGCAACCATATTTAAATTAAGCATTACATATACCGAAGTTTCTGCTTCTTCCAGATGGAAAAACTGTAAGGGAATCTAATCTTATTTAATCAGGCACAGCTAGCTGGCGCAAGTGATATATTATTTGGAGAGAGATTAACCTACAGGGAACAATGTTTCTTACAGTCTAACACTATCACGAGGAAACGGGTAAATAAATCTTCGCAGCATAAAAAAGAAGTGGGAGATATGGTAAATGAATATACTACTTTGTTTCCTCGTGCGCTAAGCTATTGCTGTGATGTGATGATACTGAGGAAAGAAAAGAATAGAAGCAAAGCTTCTTAAACAAAATCTATGCGCTCCTGTCATGCACACTTACTTTCCTTTTTCATAAGTATCGTTTTCTTAGATGATACTGCAGCCGAACAAATTAGATGTAACTATGTGCATTGCATAATTTCTTTTCCTGTCTCTTCTTGGGACTAAGGTTTGTGGATTCTTAGAAAATAGTATATTTGACATCCACGGCTCTCAAACTCTTATTTGCATTATTCATTTCTATGAATGACAATAGAAAAGCTTTAGTATTACAGCATCATTAGGTGGTTCGTTCATTCCCTGAAGAAGTGTTACACAAAAAGAAATCTATTATGAATATTCTGTAAGTTACTCCTAGAGAATAGGTCGTTTTCTGTCATATATCAGATAGGTTTTCTTATTATTGGGATAACGGTTGCAAACTTTCTTGGTAACGATGAGGGTGTGAAATCGTTACCTAACCGTCGGTATGGGCTGAGATGTGGCTAGCCATATAAACGGAGAGGCAATCTGGATGGAATACACTGTTGTTCTTGTACATTTTGATAGTTTAGACATTAGAGTAAATGCATCGAAGAACTACATAAAAGACGAGGGGGTACCAACGCCTACAAAGATTTAAAACAACGGTGGTGTTCTTAGCGATTACCGCTATCTTACAAATACTCCTCTCTCTCTCTCTCTCTCTCTCCGTATTTTTTGTAATATTATTAGCTGGACCACGCAATACTCGGCAAGCTGCCGCGCCACATGAGCATTGTGATGCCATCGGCAACTCAAGGGTGTGCCGTTTTGATAATTGCTTCTTTCCCTCCACGTCGAAGCTCTGGAACTCTCTACCTTCTCATGTCTTTCCCAATAACTATGACCTGGCTCATTTCAAAAGACATG
>JAYMFT010064166.1:0-14798 GCA_038088735.1 Panulirus argus | reverse complement strand
GGTATGTATATATATGTACTGTGCATATATATGCATGTATGTATATATGTGTGTATGTGGGGGGATGGGTCTTTCTTAGTCTGTTTCCTGGCGCTACCTCGCTGACACGGGAAACAGCGATCAAGTATAATAAATATAAATAAATAAATAGATAAATAATAATAATAATAATAATAATAATTTCTTTTTTATAATTCACTTGTTTCCCATGTTAGTGCAATGAACAGGTGAAGAATGCCCACATTTGGTCACATCCACTTCCTGTCACGTTTAATGTACTGAAACCAGAGCCCCTTATCCACAACCAGGCCCCACAGACCTTTCCATGGTTCCCCATGACTGTTCTGTTTCACATGTCCATGGTTAAGCTGACTGATAGAACATCATCCCTTGTACACCACATCACTCCAAAATGCCCTGTCCTACGCACACTTCACATGCTCCTGCATGTTCTGGCCTCAAACACTTACAACTTCTTTCACTCTATCCTTCCATCTCCTCTTCATTTCCCCCCCTTTTTCATGTTCCCTCCACTTCCAATATGTATACCCTTACAGTCATCCTCTCCTCATATCCAAACCTTTTCAGCACACCTGCTTCAGCTCTCTCATACATGCTCCTCTTAGTACCACACCTCCCTCTTATCCTAACATTTTGTATTCAATTAACCCTCCTCACACCACGTACTGTCCTCCAACATTTCATTTCCAACTCATTCACTCTCTTCTGTACAGCATTATCAATATAACCACTGCTACTTTTTATAATTATTCTATACACTCTTCAAACAAAACAAAATAAAACAAAAAAATGACAAACAGATTCAATAAATCTTTCACATTTTCATCTTGAAGCAACTGGGGTAAGACAGAAACCTCCTTCGTAAAGAGTGACATTCTTTAATGGTAGGAATTTCTGCTAGATTCACCAAATATGTAATTGAATGGTTATATTAGCCTTCCTTACTTACAAGATAATTATGTGAAGTTTTCATGAATGTAGTAGCAGAAAAAGTATTTGATGGGAGCCCCATACTCATTAAACAAGAGATTAGTTTTATCATCAAACTCTCAGTGAATATGAAAATATGAAGAGGAAGCCCACAAGTGCAAGAATGATTAAGCAGTAAATATGCTGAACCTTCAAACATAGTAGCCTTGTAGCTACAGTGAACAAAGGATAGTTGAAGGTAAATAAAAAAAACTGATTCCCAGTAATTCTATTTACACTCATAAGTTCTCATCTATGCTGTGAATACCACTCACAATCACAAACTTAATTCAACATATTACAGGACCCCTCAAGCCCATGATGCAACTTTCATGCTGAAGACATCAAAACTTACCCTGCAAATGCCGTGCATTCTCACACTAAGACAAACACACTTAACCTATGTTCCTAGGCACCAAGGGAACCCTATAAAAGGGTCCTTGCGGGAGTAGATAAATTAAAAAAAAGAGTTCATGGGTTTAAGAGTGGGGAAACAGACTGAGGGTCATGGCTAATGTACCTTATCCCAAAAGGGTCCTTATAAAAATAACCCTAAAGTTAAAAGGTTCTGGTACAACCCAGAATAAACAGACTTTGCCCAAGCTATGAAATGGGATGGACAAGCAACCCATGATTTGAAGCAAAATAAGGAATTGCCACTACCAAGTACTTCGATGAAAGGGAATGAAGAGATCAATAGTGATTAAGGCAATATGGTGGCAATTAACTGTTTGTGATCCTTCTTTACTGTAAGAAGAGTTTCTGAGTTTGGTTCATGATAACATAACTATTCAGCTGCTAAAAACTGAACCAAAAACAGTAGACCTACAATAAATCAGGAAGTGTGTATAATCCCTCATATATTTCCAAGGATAAATTTTTTTTACCTGCCACAATCTAAGCCACTTACACTCCCTTGGTGCCATAGGAAAAGTGGGTAAAGAAACCAATGTGGTCATCAGGAACTAATGTTCAGAGTGCCAGAATCCTTAAAAACCAATAAGCCATTCAGTCTATAAGAACTATAAGTAACGTGCTTGCTTCATACAACAACTGCCAGCCTAGCTCCATTGAAAGGCAATGGCATGTTGGTAAGAAATGATATGTTCAAAAGGGAGGAGAGTGATTTAAGAATATCCATTATATCAGGAAGAAAATGTTGCCAAATATCCATCCTTCTAGTTACCTCTTCCCTGTAGACTGCTGAGGCTAAATTTAATATGCAGGTGTCATGACTAACAGTAAAGAAAGAAAAACACATTATTGTCTTATCTAAATGCCCACATATCCTGTCTCAACTGATTATTTGCTTCAAACAAAGATCCTAGAAGGCAGAGTAAAAACTAGAGAAAAAGTATTTAAAGATAAAAGCACTTTTTTAAAAAATCTGATCCTAGAATGAAGTCGTTTAATTACTTAAGTATGGCTACTCTGTTACTTTACACCTCTGATGCTAACAGATATTTTCATAGGTGCATCTTGCTTCTCATAAGGGATATAGCTTATTGGATGAAAATGAAATGTAATAAGCATCAGGTTAATCATCATGGTATGTCAAATAACACAGTATACATAATGAAGATCCACTTACATAACTATAAAGAGGCACTATATAATGTACAGTACCTGTTGCTTTTCACTCGTCCCAACAAATTCTTCTTGGTAGTGTTTGGGGTAGAAATAGCTGAACTGGATGATGGTGCTGGGGATAAATGAGAAGGTTTGAGGCAACCAATTGATGCCTCTAGATCCTTCCGCATTTCATCATCATCTGGTATATCAGTGAGTACCTAATAAAATTATATGTTAGTAATGTATATCAACAGAGTGAATAACACTTTTTTTCCATTCTGGCTCTATCAAAGAATAGGACATTATAGTCCTCACAATAGCACCAATGGGATCATTATCACAAAGTTACAATTCACCTCCTGCAGGTGTAAATTTTACGTCCAAAACTTCACTCAAAATTACATACCTCTGCTCTCAATATACATCAAAGATTATATTTCAAGTCTAAAATCACACAAGATATACCATATGTCTGGTCTCACTGTACATCAAGGTGGGTTATGCAGAATCTCTCCTAACAACAAAATGTCAACACATTCAGTATGATTTTTAAACATTGCATTTTTCTCTCATATGTACTCCTACCATCTATCTTTCTAAAAAACTCTCAGACTTGCTCTCCAACTATTTCTTCTCACCTTATTCAAGATACTTCATTATCAAGAATTATCATATCCACTACTTCCTTGGGTCCATGACACCCAAGGAATTCATCTTTTACTCTGCCAATGACTTTCTTCATAATACTACATTCCTACTGACTTTCATTTTCCAAACTATCTACACATCTATATCTATCCACCATTCTATATCTAACCCAATTTACATGGAATGTTTTAAGTGGATACAATCTCTCTGTTCACTCATTCAGGAAGTAACTAATTATCCTCAACTTATCTCTAGTATGCTTAAGTAAATAAAGGCTTCAAGATTTTTCACTATACATACACAATTACTTTGTTAAACATGACTATCCCCATACTTCATATTACACTAAGATGCTACAAGCCTATACTAAACATGGTTAAAACATGAACTATTCACTCTCCAAATTCAACACCCTTTAATCAGATAGCTATTTCAAGTGCATCCATTTTACTGTGCAGTCCAGTTACATCCCACTTTTCTCTAGATCACAACTGTGGGTATTCATCATCTCATATAACAAACTTTACAACACGATACTCAAATTTCCTGATATGCTCTTTAAGACAGTTCATATACACTATTACCAGACAGTACAGTGCTACCATTAAGTAATAACAATCCCCCCACACACACTCAACATACACACAACACACTCTAATTATAACATAAAAATAATCTTGTTCTTTTCACTGGAAAAGTACTAGCCAGGATGAGTTTTGAATAACCATGATAACTGTTACCAGAGATATCTAAGTACATGCTGACCTCGGCTATTCAAACAGAATATGTACTGCATGAATAAATGTAAATCATATGAATTTAAAAGTATGTATGCACATAAATTGTTTAAATAACTGGTTCCATGCATGCAGGGTATATAAAAGATGAAAATAAATAGGCATGAGATAGAGGTGTGATCGGAGAAATCGGAGAGTAAATGTGAACAAAAGTTAGGTAATGAGGTGCAACAGAGAGGAGATACAAGATGAATGAGTGTAAGATTACATGGGAAGGAAGTGGAGGAAGTGGAGTGCTAAGTGGATGTAGCAGCAGATGGAACCATAGGGGGCTGAAGTGAGTCATAAGGATGAATTTATGAACATGTGGAAGTTGTGGCGAGCGTCGGTAAGGGCCAAGATGAAAGGAAGAGGGTGGATGTGATGGAAATGAATTACTAGAGGACAATGTGTGGTGTGAATCTGGTTGTTTGTGTGAGGAAAGACAGTGTGACAGAGAAGTGTAGTCTGACTGGGAGGGCTGACCCAGATGTACAGAAATGGTTCGAATATATGAAATGGATGAATGAAGAATGAATAAATAAGAGAATCTATGTGTCAGAAGTGGATGAAGCAAGGGGGAGACCAAATAAGAGATGGAGGGATGGAGTAAAGGTTATTAAAGCCTGAATATTCAGGGGGTATGCAGTATACACTGGACAGAATGAAATGGACTGACAAGGCATATGGGGTTAACAAACTGTCATTGGTCTGTGGGCATGGTTGAGGGCTTAGAATCTAGTTTCAGTGCATTAAACATGACTGCTTAAGGTTGGATGCACATGAATGAGGTCACTGTTTGTCATTTCCTGATATCATCTAACAAAACCAGGAAGGTAATATGGTATAAAGAAAAAAGGTTCCTACAATGACTTTCAAATTCTTGCCACTGATGGTCAATCCATCTCCATTCATTGGCATGCAAAAATATACATGTTTGGCCAGTGACTTTAACACAGAGTTTCAGTATACGGATGTGCTGGAAACTCATGGCAGATAGAAAAAATTATTAAGAAGTGAGAACAGAGTGGAAGATAGATAATGCAGGGCTTACTCAACTATGCAGACGAGCTCATGGTAAATTTCACAGCCAGTCTCAGCTGGCCCTTCCTCATCTTGAGAAGGTATACAAGATATCTAAGAATACTTTTTGATATACTTTTATACAAGTTGGTAGGTTAACAAATTTTATAATAAACTATAGAGTACTAAATATTAGAACCAAAGTATTCATCAAATTCATAATAAAGCATCAAAACTACATGGATAATTTCCCTAATTCTATAACATCTCACATATAGCTCCATCTTGAGCTTTAACCAAACATCATATCATTATTCAAAAACTTAATGATCTCTGAAAAAATGCTGCTTTAAGGGGATAGTTTGGGTTGATTTTTTGCTAAATTTAGATAAACACTGAAATAACATAAAAGTTGGTCTTGAAAAATAAAAACAATCTCTATAACAAAGGCAGAGTCCTTTGATCATCTAAGTGGGGTCTCACTCAAAGAAGGTCCAACTCCATCTAACCCCAACAAAATCTGGGGAATTTCATGATAATTCCCACTCTCTGACCTCAATAAGTGTGTAGGGTTTGCTATATGTTAGATCATAATGACTCAATGACCGTTCAGTGACTCCAGAGACTCTGTGATGTTATAGCCCAGCTAGCATCAGGGTCCACACACTGGCTCACCCTTAAAGCAAATGCTGGTGTCTACTTCAGGCCTGTCACTACTGGGATCGATAAATGGCATTTCAAAAAGGAAAGAGAGAAAGAATGGGAAGAGAACATAAAAAAATCATGCTGACTGGGCTCTGCCTTTGGTAAAGAAATAATTCTTTATTCTTCAAAATCTACCTTTCTCGCCACAAACAAAATTCTATGCGCATCCAAGAACATACCCTTACGAAGGAAGAAGGTTTAAAGGAAAACTTAACAACCAAAGACATCTAGAAAAAAGTTTACCTTAAATGATGCTCTGGCTCCCAACTGGAAAAACTGTCTTCTAAAGGCAGCAAACCCATGGCCACACCAAGGAGGACAACAAGAACTCAGCTGAGATAACGGCTAACACTGGAGATCGAAGACTGCCAAAGATCCCCCTTGTTAACCTCATCCAGCGAGATTCCCTGAAAAAGGCCAGAATAGATGCCACTTTTCTAACATCATGACCTACAACAGACTATCCAGACTGAGCAAGAAATACTGGCAACTTGATCCAACTGGATCTGCTTCTTGATGATATGGAATTTGGTGGGTCTTAGCTGAAAAATCAAAAGTTCTATATAAATTTCAATAAATAAGATATTCCAAGAGGAACCTGACTGGATCTAAAAGCTGACATTCACGGTGCTGTCCCAATTCCCCATGTTCCCTTTACATGGGTCCACCATGGACTATCCTAACGCAAGTTGTTCAACTATCAATGCATCTCTCGCAGGGACTCATCCTTAGAGGCCAATAAGCATAATCACAGTGATGTAGCTTCACTCTATTGGCTCATGAGCCAAGAAGAAAACCAAAGTCCACATCTTCCATTCCTCTTCATCTGAGCAGGACTTTTTGTCCATCAAAAAGTTAAATTTAGACCATGTTGATGTACTGCAATGGAAAAGTCTCATGAGGAACACTAGCTGGATTCATGTCAAATCAAGCCAAGAGATGTTAGCTGCTCATGGTTAAAGAAGCCCCAAGACCTGTTCTTAAATGAAAAGAAAGAAAGGAGACTTAAGCAATCCTCTAATTAGAAACAGTTCTGAGAAGAAGAGCAACCAAACTCTATTGTTCAAAGAAGTATTACTGAAAAAAAAGAGCTCAGAACCTTCCAAGATATTGTGAAGAATATAAACCAAAGTGGCCCTCACAATGGAAGCTTTATGATCCATTTTTAAAATGTCAAAGGTCAAACTGCTGAAAAATTATTTGTCAGCACTAATTAAAACATCCAAGAAAAAGGTGCAAAATAAGAGATAGGAGACTTAACACTAAACTGGAAAGGACTCCTTTTTCTCCTTTGAAAGAACCCATCCTAGGAGCTAACTAAAGCCTGTGTAATGGCAGCAAAGTCCAGTGAACAATGTCTGAAACAGATGGTTTGGTTGACTCTAAACACAGAAAATGGTCACTTCCTTATTGTCAACAGATGTTTTTAGCAGAGCTGTAAGCCCATAATTCCTAATATCAAAGAAAGTTCTCTCTACTTATGACTTGGAGTCACAAAATTAGAAATGAGGATACTAATATGGCTTCAAAAAGAACAGGAATTCAGGCCAAAACCTGCCTAGTAAGCAAGAGACTGAAGGGTGGGCTTTACTGCAAGCCCTGACATCAGCTGTGTCATCATAGGATCTAGCCAGTTGCTGAATAGTCACTGGGTCATAATAAATGAGCATCCAACCAACCTGACATGTTTGTAGTAGTGAAGGGGGAGGGGTTCTCATAAATTTTCCCTGATTTTGTTTGAGTTGGATGGAGTCTAACCTCCTACATGTAGAGCTCTTGGATATTTTCAGGCTCTGTCAGTAGATGAGAAAAAAAAATCTACAAATGCAAGCCATATGGATGTACCCAATGCCAATGCCATTCACAAATTATATATTGGGTTTTTATTCTGATTCAACTACATGCTCTCCTACTCCAAACAAAATAATTTCATGCATGGAGCAACTATTTCAAATTATCTAACAAAAGTAGGAAAGATTATTCCTCTGAAATCATCTGTAAAATAAATCCATACTTGTCACTGTGATTTCAGGATAAAATTGCAACCAGTATCCTCAAACACTGAGGGAGTATGGTGGCTCACAACACCCTACATTTTTTTTTGTGTATTTACATATACATACTTTGTTGTGATAAAGTGAAAACCAAGATGCAGCTGAAAGCAAAAAATGCCAACCACAGTATCTGTGAAAAGATATATTCCAGGTATCATATTCCTCATGCCATGCAATTTCACATCCCACCAGCTTATCATTTGTATCAAAAGCCAACTCAATATCTATTCATCTTAAAGATATGAGGAGATATTTTACAAGTTTGTATATGAATTAATGTAAATCATACATAGAATAATTGCTAAAACAACCATATACATATATGATGTTCCTTACCATACCATTCCTTAGCATTAGAAGAGCAGGTGAGTCGAAAATAAAACTCTACAAAAACTTTGTGAAAACGACAAAAGTCAAATAAAGCTCTGCTGTTTATTACCATGAATTCAATTTTGCATTTACTATATCATAATTTCCAATTCTATAATTTTCCTTTAAAAAGAAATGTTATGAACTTTAAAAACACTTTACTAGAACTAGGAAGTATTTCCAGAATTTAAATGGGTATTTTGCTGACATGCCACTGAAATTATTGTGTAGGATTTTCAAAGGAAAATGACCATTAGTGATACTGTTTTATAGTATTACAATTTGATAGGTATCTAAAAAATTTTCTGATATCTCAAAAATGTTTGGTTGACTTACATGAAATGTGACAAACAGCCTTCTCATTTGGGTAACTTTTAGCCTTGTTACTCTTACAAACATTGGCTGATAAATAATGACCGCCATGTACCATCCCTTAATACATGCCGAACAATCCAACAAGCAACAGGCAGAGAAATGTGACCCTTATTTTTCATTGCTTTACTTAATACCTTGAAAATCTCCAAATTCCTTCAGTTAAGCACTTTCATTTATAAAACCAGAATACAGTGGGTTAATGAAACTAGCCTAATGTAAGTGCTATGGGACTTCTTGGCTAGGCCTGTCAGCACTTCAGTGCCACCATAGTGCCTGCAGCACTAACTTAGCTTGATTCACTCACCTTTTGCTCAACTCTGTTATTTGAAGGATACCAATAAGAAATGTCAGAGAATGGGTAAGCTGTGTGCAACAATATAATAAAGGAGTCTTAGTGCCCAGGTATTCTCTGCCAACTTTGCCAAAGGTCACACTTGTCACTTAATCAAATGCTCTAAAAACAATCCCATAAAAACATTCCTCAGCATTTCAAGATTTTTCAAAGTCAAGTTTTCCAGAGAACTTTCATTCACATAATGTTGAATTTGATGCAAATAATCTTTTTTTCCACACACCACCACTCATAAGCATCCACATTCTTGTAGACAAACTGTTCAATACAACTATTATATGGCCTATGGAAGATATAAATGAGAATAAATTAACACTAAAATTGTTTTTTTCTGAGAACATGATATACCAACATGTAATACTACATCTCATAAATATATTTCAAAAGAAAAATTTATAAAAACTGGCACTAAAGTGTTCTACAGGTCATACCATACTTACAGTACTGAGAAACCCAATGAGTGCATGTAAGCGTGGTTCAGGAATGAGACAAGAGCAGCGAACTAGGGTACTCAAGGGACTGTTGAGGCAAGAACCTCCAGGGGGAGGAAGCTCTGACCCTCCACCTTCCAGAATACCATCCACAACACCACATATTACCTGGCAGGAATAATCCTTTTAAAAAAAGTAGAGTCAGTTCCATTTCTAAGCACATAACTAGCACAAGAGTTCTCCACAAGAGTGAACTCTGCATCCAAAATCTCTGCTTAATCTTGATAAAGAACTCAGGATACAATTCTATTGTATATCATAATAGACTCCATTTCCAGTTCCTTAGGATAAATCAACTGCTGTTTACTCAGGTAAGTACTCATATCATATCTAGTATGTTGAAATGAAATGTGATTTTCCACAAAATGCTTCTTACTCTTTCACTTTCACTTTGTTGGTTCAAGTGAGACCAACACCTCCATCTACACTATCTTCAACAACGTAACTCTTCTAATGAAGCCAATCCTAAATAGGTCCTCTGTCATCTTCATCTGAAATATTTCTAACCCAAATAATTTCTTTATCTTCATCTATCGATCATTGGAAATATTCTTTTCCTTGCACATTCTACTTTATTACTGCACTAAATCCTCCATCCTCTTGACCAAAGCATCACCCACCATGTGTCCTTTAAACTATATTACCCTAAAGGACTTTCATCCAAGCACCCTCTAATGTTTTCTTTAAACCACTCATTCTTCTCATATCTTCATTCTTAACTCTATTGCCTAATCCCAAACACACTACATAAGCTATAAATCTCAAATTCTCTTTCTTCCTTTGTCATTTTTACCTATTCTGACCTTTGTAAACAAGGGTTTCAAATCTAGAGACCAGAGTTGTGACAGGTACTCCTTCATACAAGATTCCTGCACACTACACTTAAATCCTTTTTGTTCACCACAGGTTTCAATAAACCTTCCATTTATCTCCCTTACAAAACTATAACTTTGATGACAATTATCCTACTGCCATCCTGAATTTCACTCTCAAATACCTAAACTCAAACACAACTTCCAGTTTTTCATGTTATTACTCATCAAAGATGCCCACTTATCTATGCATATCCTCCTGTGAGTCAGCTACGTGAAGAGTATCATCTCCATACAATGGGGTAACATTCATTTTTAGCTTAATTTAACAGTTCAACACTATCACCTGACCATGCTATCATCTCACAAACTTCCTCATATAAAATCATTAAAAAATCATGTTGACATTACATGTCACTGAGATACTTCGAAACTTATTTCAAGCCAATATCTCGTACCATCAATCATTTGAGTACAAGCATGGCTTCCATCATAAATATTTCAGTAAGTCCATTCCCATGTATATGAGGTGGACCAAATGTATATAGATAAGCATCTTTTGTGGAAATTAATTCTGAAGAACAAGAGTCCTCATACTTAATCATGGAGACTAGCACAGGACAGGGGAACCAAGTTCCCTTTGGATAGACTTGCTATCCTGCCTTTATGCAAGTTTTTATCTATTCATCTATAATTCTTAAAACCATTCCCATCTCCATGGGGTTAGTCAAACACATACAGCTACTGAAATCATTCAAACATATCACTGCCCGTGAATAATAAGTTAACAGTGAAAACAAGAACTCCCACACTCATAAAAGCTCATCCTACTTTTTCACACTGCACACTGACTTGTCAAATGAGGCAAAACATCTTTACTCACACCACCAGAACACCTACAATATGCTTTCACTGTGTCTGACCTGAAATTATTCTCCTGAAACATCCTTAGCTCTAATGAACTCTCTCAGTAAATCTAACCATCTTTTCCAAAGTCTGCTTCTTCTGGCAATTTTGACTACACAATTATAAAGATTCTAGACTAACTTATCTTAGACCATATGCCCTTCATTGCCATACCATCCTACAAGACTTTCATACAGGAACATGCAATATTTCCACCTCTTTAAAAGATGTTAAACTACTGCAGTCTCTTCTATTTCTATCTATTTCTTCTACCAAGTTCAATTTTTTTCCTTTGAGGCCTGGCCTCAATAACTCCTATCCATGAATGGTGCTTATGCAGAGAAAAATCAAATGGTGTTAATACACTGAAAACAGCTTTTTCAGCTCACACATAAATTTTCATAATTACATAGCAACTACAACTAACTTACTTCCTTGTCAAAGTGTGAATACAGATCAGACAGTCTAGGATCAGGTGTCTCCCAGCGGCTCATTGCCAGGACTTGAAGAATCTGAGCTACCTGTGAAAAGGAGATTAGCTTTATCAATCATATCAAAGTAGGCTTCAATGGTGTACTGGTTAGCATTACTATTCATCAGCTTTGCATAAGCCCACCCATGTTCGAATGTTGGATAACATTCAGCCTACAACCAACCCAGTTATTTAACCTCCCCTTGGGTTGGACCATACACAGTATAGGTACTTGGCTTCAGCTGGGGTATGAATATATATATGCATAAATATTTTTTTCATATATATTTGTCATTTCCAACATTAGTGAGGTAGCATCAAGGTCAAGTGACTGAGCCTTGGAGGGAAAATCCTCACTTGGTCCCATTCTCTGTTGCTTCTTTTGGAAAAATATAACATGAGAGGAGGACTTCCACCCTCCCATTCCTGTCCCTTTTCGTTGCCTTCTACGACATGCAGGGAATATATGGGAAGTTTTCTTTCTCTCCTATCCCCATGGATTTTTATGTGGCAATTATGAATCTGGAGAAGGCATATGATAGGATTGTTAGAGATGCTTTGTGGAAGGTATTATGGATATATGGCATGGGAGGTAAGCTGCTAGAAGCAGTGAGAAGATCTTATCAAGGGCGTAAGGCATGAGTAAGAACAGGAAGAAAGGAGAGTTATTGGTTCCCAGTGAAGGTTGGTCTGCAGTAGGGGTGGGTGATGTCATCATGGTTGTTTAAACTGTTTATGAATGGGGTGGTTAGGGATGTAAATGCATGAGTTTTGGGGAAAGGGGCAAGTATGTAGTCTGTTGGGGATGAGATGGCCTAGGAAATGAGTGTTTTTGTTAGCCACTGATAAAGCACTGGTGGCTGATTCATTTGAGAAATGGCAGAAGTTGGTGACTGAGTTTTGAAGAGTGTGTGAAAGGAGAAAGTTGAGAGTACATGTGAATAAAAGCAAGGTCATTAGGTTCAGCAGGGTTGAGAAACAAGTTAGTTGGGATGTAAGTTTGAATGGAGAAAAATTGGAGGAAGTGAAATGTTATAGATATCTAGGAGTGGACTTGGCAGCAAATGGAACCATGGAAGTGGAAGTGAGTTACAGGGTGGGGAAGGGAGCGAAGGTTCTGGGAGTGATGAAGAATGTGTGGAAAGAGAGAAAGTTATCTTGGTGAGTAAAAATAGGTAAGTTTGAAGAAATAGTAGTTCCATCAATGTTATATGGTTGCAAGGCATGGGTTATAGAAAGTGTTGTACAGAGTAGGGTGGATGTGTTGAAAATGAAATATTTCGGGACAATACGTGGTGTGAGGTGGTTTGATCGAGTAAGTAATGAAAGGGTAAGAGAGATGTGTGGTAATAAAAAGAGTGTAGTTGAAAGAGCAGAATAGAGTGTGATGAAATGGTTTGGACATATGGAGAGAATGAGTGAGGAAAGGTTGACAAAGAGGATATATGTGACAGAGGTTGAGGGTACAAGGAGAAGCAGGAGACCAAATTGGAAGAGGAAGGATGGAGTGAAAAAGATTTAGAGTGATTGGGGCCTTCTGAAGAGGTGCTACCCCTTCCTTAATTCTTGCCCCTCATACTAACCCCAAATTCTACCCATAAGACATTCCCAAGCCATTCTTTTCTCTTAAACTTGAGCTTAGTTTCATGTCAGAGGTAGAACATCCAGCTTCCTCTCCTCAAACATACTTCCTATCTCTCCTATCCCCTCACACTGGTTACATCCAAGCACATTCAAACACCCTGTCCTGAGCCTTTGAAGAGGATGAACATTCCTTGCTTCACTTCTTCTGTTCCAACTTTTAGAAATTGAAGTACAAGAAGGGAAGGTTTCCAGCCCCCAACTCCTGCCCCTTACATTCACCTTCTATGATCCATGGAAAATACCTGGGAAGTATCCTTTTTCCCATATCCCCTACAATCTATGTATTTTCATTTCAATAGCAAAAGACCCCTTTCAGAATGGGTCCTTATGTTATCCCAAGACCCCTTTTCCAGGGTCTCCAGCAGTTCAAAGGCTGTGCAAAACTCATCAGCAAGGATGGGATGGACTTCTTTGAAGTGAGAAATTTTTGACCAGACTTTAATCTGTTTTAATAATTAACAATGATACAGTCTCATCAAAGGTGAATTTAATTTGTGGTGTAACCACAAACAAGTGAAGACTTTCAAATACCAGGGATAGGAAATGGCAGTTGATGGAACCATGGATGCTGAAGTTTGCCATAGTGTGGATCAGGGGGTTAAGGTCCTGGATGGATGGAGGAAAACTGGAAAATAATGCCACTGTTTTTGAGGGTAAATATGGTTATGTTTGATGGTATAGCATTCCCAGCACTGTTGTTAGGAGACATTGGCCAAAAATCTTAAAGTATGGAGGAAGGTGCATGTGCTGGACATGAAACGTTTGAGGGCAATACATGGTGTGAAGGGGGTTGATCGAGTAAGAAATGACAGAGTAAGAGACAGGTGTGAAAGTATGAAGAGTATGGATGACTGAGCTGGAAAGGGCATGCTGAAATGGTTTTGATGTATGGAGAGGATAAGTAAGGAGACTTATTAAGAGGGTATAAATGTCAGAAGTGAGGGAAACAAGGAAGAGGGGATGACAAAGGAAAAGATGGGAGGATGGAGTTATAAATTTGAGTTACTGTGGCCCGCACATGCAGAAAGGTATGATTTATGCACGAGAGAGATAGAACTGATGTGATTTGGTATACAGAGAGTGAAATGCTGTCTGTGGGCTAAGCCAGGGTATATGAAACAGCAGGTGTACCCACAGATAAGTTAATCGAGCTTGTATGTGGACAGAGTGCTCTCAATTCGGTGCATCTTACATAACAGCTTGAGAGCACATGTGAGCAAATGAGGCCGTTCACTCTGTTCCTGCCACTGCCTTGCTAATGGCAAACAAGTATGAAAAAAATACATTGAATAATCCTTCCAATTTTCTTGCAGGACTGTTGTATATTTTTGTTTACTATCTTTTTGTTACAATCCCAAGTATTAATACATAGGATAATTCTGTATCTTAATTCCTGAGATGCTTTTAACTTTAAATCATTACTGATGCCTTTCTATATGTTGCCATTTATATACTATCATGTATCTTTACCTTCATTTTCCTAAGCAGTAAAGTCTGAGTTCTTTCTAACTCTCATGATAGTTTTTACACTCTAGATCAGTGGTTCCCAAACTTTTTTCTGCCATTTCCCCCTGCACCCAGTTCAACCATCCAGATTTCCCCCTTCATG
>JAYMFT010064155.1:0-14798 GCA_038088735.1 Panulirus argus | reverse complement strand
TGACGAGTATATATATATATATATATATATATATATATATATATATATATATATACATACATTCATACATACATACATACATATATAACTTTTTTTCTGGCGGATGGTATGAACAGGCAGTTAGGTAGAAGTAGCTGTTGCCTCTATCCCAGTCCACCCACCCCGACCTGTTCCCTCTCCCGAGGCACGAATGCGCCCGTTGTCCCACGGTTGTGTCCGTTGCTGCTGAATTGGGTAATTGGAGGCAGTCAACGATAGGAAGCACCGGGCTGATGAGGAGTCGTGCCGTGCCGTGCTCAGGGGCCGCAGGCACGCCCCCCAACATTACCCAGACTCCTGCAGGAGCCTGAAGGTGTGTCCCTCGTCACAGGACAGGAGACAATTACAGTCTGGGCGTGCGAGGTGTTTACCCAGCGTTCCCCGGCATCGTGGCCCGGATTTATGGATCACGTTCCTCCATGTGGTGCTGATAATTAGACTCGTTCATCATGGTGTCGTTTGCCGTTATAGGCAAGTCCTTTAGGCACGGCGGCAGCCTAGCAACACTCACGCGTCCCAGAGTTGCCGACGTCTAGGGAGACTGTTGCCTGTCCTGTCCCACCCCCCTTCCAGTGGTTGGGGTGGGGGTTGGGGGTGGGGGGGATAGTGTAATACATGAATCTTAATGAGAAATGGTTCCCGACAGTTTAGAGGGGAAGCAGATGTGATTTACTGTTGGTGATAGTCATTCATTCCCATGATAGATTCCTCCTGACACGCCCCTCTGATGACATATTTTGAAGTGAGGGGAAGATGTAAGTTGGGTTGGACACTTCTCTTTCATAGTCAGTTTTTGTCTCGTGGGGTGACCGGTGCTTAATGGGGTCTCATTAACGAGTCAAGACAATGCTTCTCAACCCCTTTGTTAAGACAGTGATGAATGCGCGTGAGTTTCCTCGGTGTTGTTATAACAGGGTTCTGACGGGTTAAGATAGTACTGGGTACACTCACGGCTAACTTGACTCCGGTTTCGGGTGAATATACCAGATAAGATATTCATGATGTGACCCTTTTAGCGTAAAGGCTATGGCCCTTTAGCACGACTGTGTGACACCTGGGAATGACGTATTGACCTTTGACCTAACCCTTCAAGATTAGGTCAAAGGGTAATTTAAGTTTTCTCTATAAACTGCACGTAACACAGGTACGCGAATTTATCCAAATTTCTTAAGTTTCTTTCATAAAAGATGGGTCGAGTTACCCTTACCACTCATGAACCTAAACTTTTTTCAGACATTTTTCTAAACTGTTATCTTGATCCTGTTGTGGGGTCGAAGCTACAGTGCGAAGGATGTATTGTGTATCAGCAATACGGTACATGTATTGAACATGAACATTGTCAAAGGGAACCTGTGCGCAAATAGAAAAGTCTTCCCGATAGCATTAATGGCTACGTTCCGTATTTATAGTAACACTTCGGACCTTCGAACCCTCGCCTGCGGGGAGTGGAGAACGGCGGAATGGCATTATTCAGAGGTATAACCATTCACCCCACCGTTTTTCCCGTTCATGCCATCCATATGCCGGCACAGCCTTTCCACTTAGAGTGATATACGTATTTTTTCCGTAGATATATCATCTCAACAGCCAGCGATTTCGATCCTGCCAAGGAAATGGATGAGTTATTGTCGCTGTACTTCTAGCAACTTCCTTGGTGTGTCTACAGACACAAGAAAGGACCGCATTTTTATAGTACCTTGTGTATATGTTAATAATGATAACTGCTACACGACAGAGTTATCAATACTGTAGCATATTAGCGACTCCCAGTTATCCAATTGTACCTTGCCAGTAATGGGCCGCTGTGTTAGCCTGACCCAGTTGTCTAGCTATGTATCCTCAGTGATGGGCTGCTAATGTTAGCTGTACCCAGTGATCCAACCATATTGTGTTCTCAGTAATCGGCCATTAGCGTATCCCCCGTGGGATGGGCTCATTAGCAATACCTACGAGGTCTTAGCCGGTTAGTATGATGCGACGAGAGAGCGAAATTCTATGGATGAACATTGAACAAAAAAATAAGGGAAGCTCACACGTATTGCTTGATGGACTTTACTGAGAGAACAGGTTGGTTACCCTGTCTTCAGCGTGCATTCTCTCTCTCTCTCTCTCTCTCTCTCTCTCTCTCTCTCTCTCTCTCTCTCTCTACCGTACGACCCCCGTGAGAGTTCCACCATGGAAGCTGTGTTTCCGTTTTCCATTTTTTCCTGAGCGTGATTTTCGTCGCTCACCGGCGGACCGCCCCAAGTTCTGACGAAGTTTTTATGGCCCAAGACGAGGAAAAACAAAGGGAGGTCATAGGTTTTAGACCACTAACTAATCTAACTTTTAAACTTGTGTAATTGGTCTGTGTCTATGGTCAAAATTGGTAGGTGTATAAGTGTGCTATTCATCCATGCCGTTTTCTTTGATAAGTTTTCTTTGCATTGTGTTTCGAATCGGAATTTTCGTTTTCTATGTATGGCTTCCCAACCTCACGTGGAAGCCAGCACGTGAGAACTACACCGGCACGTGGCAACCAGTACGTGAGAACAACACTTATGACAGTAACGTGTTGAAGGTGTCTGAGGTATGATGATTCTTCATGATGATTCCCACTTGGACCTGAGATCCTTAGGGTAAGCCCTGAGGTCCTTGGGGCAGAGCCTGAGTCCCTACAGCAGGCTATGAGTCCTAGCTGCACCTAATTCCATAGAACAGGCCCTGAATGCTATGGGCTGGACCTGAAGTCGCTAGGGCAGGCTCATTCCCTGAGCTGGCCCTGAGTCCCTAAGGCATACCCGAAGTCCCTAACGTTCGATCTGAGTCCTTAAGACATACCCTAAATCCCTAGCGATGGACCTGAGTCCCTAGGACCGGACCTGAAGTCACTAGGGCGGACCCTAAACCCCCTAGTTTTGTTATGGGGGTTATTTCCATGTCAGGTCGTGTCCCTCCGCCCTGGCTACACTGTCTCGCTGATGAGAGATGCTGGAGAGACATCCTGTTGTTCCACAGGCGAGATTATTCAATGCCTCATCCTGAGAGGCAGTCGAGCGTGTGAACAACGATTCCTCACGCTTCATGACTCCTGCTCTGAAACATCATGAAAAAGCTGCTTTTCGTAATAAACTCCTGACAACGAAATTCTACAATGCTTCTCGTACATTGATATTTTCATCTCGTTTTCCATTTTCATTAAAAAGTTTTGGTATAGGATGAAAGATGGTCCATTGTCACTTCGTTCAATGATAGAATGAATGAAGCGAAGACAGTCTTATTGGTGGTTTGTGTTGGCTTCTGCAGTGTAAATCTCCTTCATTCTTGCGTTACAGAGTATTACATGCAATACTACATGGTTCATGTGTGATACATAATCCTTTTCGTGATGGTTACAGTAAGTAGTGAGGAGATGATGGGATACAACAGCGATCTTGTTCTGAAACGATTTCATCTCAGGGTTCGATCCTGCTGTTGGTGATGTGACATCCATTTCTATGCTCTGTTGGGTGTCATAGTGCAAGTCTAGACGACGCTGGTAACGAGGGGTTACGTCGTTCGTCATGAGCGACATCAATGTTGCACATGAGGTAAACAAACTGCTTTATTGTGTGGACAACAAATTTTATACACAGCTTTATTGATGGACGAGATATTGCTGAGTTTCATGTTGTCAGCAACATGGCCTCTGTAAGAGACAGCTGTACAGATGTTGCCGGTATGTTGATCTATAACTATTCCCTCATGTTGTCCGAACTCCCGTGCACGTAGGTGGGTTCACCTGCACACAACGTCACAGAATGTCTGTTGCGTATCCTAGACTTGCGCTGTGTGAGGAACTATACAACGTCTCAGGCACTTTGTTAAAATGCTTCGTGGATCATCTTGTAAGATTACATTTCACTCGTGCTCTCCGTCTTCCATAAACTCGTTGGCAAGAGCTTTACTCCTTGCATTCCTTTGCTGCGTGTGATTCATTTTCCCAGTCACATTTTTGCCCTATGTTATATATCCTCTCTCACCTCCTCATCGTCGTCCGGGAGTTTTATCTCCTCACTGAGGAGTCAATGAAGCCGGTAATACAAAAGGAGAGATAAATGGTTTTGACTTACAAAGAAAAAGTTTGGCCGGCGGGAAGTTAGTGTGGAAAGAGGAACCAAATTGAGTTTGCAGAATTTTCTCGCCCGCGTCAGGAGGACGGGGGTTTAAGAGACCCGTGTATCGTGATACAAATGCCAACTGTGTTGTAGAATTATCATATTCTCTATTATAATAGAGTTACATCGTGATTGATACACTTTAAGAATTATCATATACATGATTACCTTTGGGTTATATTATAATTATATTTTTGGTGGTCATATATATGATTGCATTTGGTTTATATTATGATTACGTTTCTGAAGTGGTAGTAATGTACGATTATATTTACATTGCAATATCATTATATTATATTCATAAAATTAACATATTCATGACCACATTACAGTTATACCGCTTTTATGATTACATTATGATACATTCGTATCATAAGAAACTTTCGCTTGTTCATAGACTTGGAATGTTTCAAACGCAATGAAGAGGCATCGACAGAACAGCAAGAGAGGTGTTCGATTCCACATATTAAGAGTAAAAAGTTAAAATTTCCAGCTATAAAGACTATAAGTAACATCACCTGGAAATTAAGGATGTTGTCAATCACAGGTAATGGCGAGCACGCTCTTGACGTACTGACGTCATACTTGACATTTCCTACGCGTCGCTGCAAAGTATTTCCTCTCGAGTGTTCGCCAGCTTCTTCCCATTATCAAATATTTTTTCGGACGATTAAGGAAGTTATATTTCACACTGATCTCAGCGATCTTGAAGACTCTCAGTTCATGCACCCGCCCGATCCGACGCTCAGCGCACACGGCAAGTCTTCCAAAACGAGATCATAACTTTTCGGGTTCGTCGCAGGTGTCTGGTCTGGGGGAGTCAGCTCAGGCATTTGCCCAGACCTTGGCAAGGGTTGGACGGGGGTTGTGGCTAGGTCTATCTCGGTGTCGCCCTTGAAGATGTTAGGTCTGTCACGGCCATTGTGACGGGCAGACAGTGCGTAGTGTTCCTTGGGTGTCTGGCACAGCCAGTGTGCAGTGTTCTCGGGTGTCGTAGACACAATGTGCATCAGGCACCCTGCCGCCTCTCCTTCCGTCCACCGCTTCTGTCTAGCCCCATAAGAGCACTGGGCGGGGATCCCGGATAGAGCGACTGAGAAAACCTGGCATGGCGGACGTCTTATGAGGTGGTATTTGTTCCTTTCTTCTGCTAAGAGACATTCTTCAGAATCATCTTAGGACTCTCTCTCCCCGCAGTGTTGTGAGGGGTGAAATTGTTTATGCGTCATTTCCTATTATGAACACACTTCTGATTGGTTTTCCAACTTCTGACAGTACTAGGTAAGCTTCTGATTGGTTACTTGTAATCTGACATCATCAGGTAAGCTTCTGATTGGTTACCTGCAATCTGACGCCATGAGGTAAGCTTCTGATTGGTTACCTATCTCATGATATCACAAGACAAGCTGCTGATTCATTGCCTATCTTGTGACCGCTTCTGGTAAGCTGCTGACGGTTCACATATCTGGCGTCACACGATGAGCTGCTGAATGGCTGGTTACCCGCCGTCTACCATCACGTGATAAGCTGCGTCCTTGCAAATGCTGAGAGTAAGCTTTCCTATGTGTAAGCTTGCTAGCAAGAGGCATTGTCCCAAAAGCCACGGAACCACAGTAGCAAGTGTTCCTTGATCTTATGGTTTGACAGAATTGATTAAACTTGTTATATATATATCAGTGGAATTCGGCGAGTCTCCAGAATAATCAAAACATCTTTATCATTTTATAAATAATTTATTCATTTCGTTTGAAGTTGTTTGATTAATTTTCCGCGTCTCAGGCCTTCTGGTGCGTCCAGTATTTGAGATCTGCTGTACAGCCTTCCTTAAGTCTTCCCACGGACTTCATGAGCCAACCTCGTACCGTATGAACTACATATAACCTTTCATGTACGTCACGAGAGAGGAGATGCCTTGTGGTCTATAGGCTGGAGGTTGGTGGATGTGTCTCCTCACCAGCTAAGCCGAGTATTGCCAACCAACATATAACTGTGGTTAGTATGTCCATATATACCACATACACTAGCGGGATAATATGTTAACATACACCACATGCACTAGCAGGCAACCCAGACAATATGTAATGTTGACATACTCGACATATACTGTCCGAGAATCCAAACACTTCTACACTCTTTTCATTTTCTAAAGCAATTTCATTTATTGTGATATCCCGCAGCCCGTGATTAATTGCCCAGCTTATGAATAATCTGGCGGATGGTAATGCCACAAACGTAATCAAGTTAATTACTAAGCCTTACATAGATACAAAATTATATATTTTGTGTCAGCCGTTTGAGGAGTGAAGAGAAGGCTATAATGGAGAACATTCGGCTAACATTAGTTGGGTTATAACCATCAGTATAAGCTGCTCGCCTTTACTCATAGAGTTATGGCTATTTGTAATGATCATGTCTCGCCTTCGTTATCAAAAAAGAATCTTAAAAATCGTTTTTGTTCTCTCGAGGACAAGGAATGTGAGGTTAGGTTGGTGGGTGAGTCCATCATCCGGGATCAGCTGGAGGACCTCTGCGTCAGGAACCGTTGCTGCCGTAAACTGATGTTGCTTTCCGGCGGACGCATTCGAGTAACGTCTGTGATTTACGATTTCGATTTGTTATGTAAGTCCCAACGGCGTGCTCGAGGAAAGATGGAGAAATCATAGGGGCTTGTGGAGAATTATTGCTAGGATGTTTGTCGTTTTAGACACAAAAGTAGAAATATTGTAATTTCAGAAACTATATCTGCAAACAACGCCCTCTTGTGCTCGAAGTCCAGTATTACTAATCGATCAGATAGCCTCCGTTCATAACTTGGGGCAGCATTATTCTAACACGCGGACTAACGTGTATGGAGTACAGGCTTCGCTTGAACGATCTGGACGCTGTGTGTTTTGGCTGACCCTCCAGTGAGCCTCAAAGTGCTTTGGTCCAAAAACGCAACCAGTGCAGAGCAGGCCAGTCCCTTTCCATAAAAATTTCCCACAGCAATCCTCAGAGGTTTATCACAATATTTTAGGTAAATGGAAACATAAGAGGAAATATACTTTCGGAGTTAGAGGCAACTGCATTTGAAGAAAATTATGATGTTACAGCATTACTGAATCTTGGCTAGATATGACAAATGGATATTTCTTCGCTGAATATGCAGTTCCAGGGTACACTGTATGATATAATAGCGACAGATGAAACACAACACAGTCGGCAGCGATGTATGGCTCTGAGTTTCTGAACTCTTCCGCTATCACAGACAGCCTCGACAAGACCTAGTGGTCTGTTGCTGTCTGTCTTCCATTGTATTCTTTGTTAGAGAAAATATCGTGAAGGGTGATCTTGGAACCAGACAGGCTGAGGTGTGAGGAAGATGAAGAAATAAAATTCATCTGAGTTATGAGTTGAGTAAGTAGGGAAGGGGAGGTTATGTATCGGTAAAGATTTATGCTAAAGATAGAAATATAGTTTCGAGGTTAGCAGTAGAAGAAAAAAACGGAGTAGTGGTATATGAGTATGATGAGGTGTCAAGAACAACATGGTGGAACGAAGACTAAAAAAAAAAAAACAGACATAAGGCAGGATTTTGATGTGTTTAGTAAAACATAATCACAAAATGAAAGATAAAGACGAAGGAAGGATACGTCAAGATCGAAAACTGGAACTTCTTTAATGACTAATCCTGAAAGAGTACTGGATTCCCTGTGACTGACTAAGGTTTTGTTGGAGACTTGGGAAGGTTTTGGAAGGCTATGAGCAAGAGGCAGAACCCAAAAAATTATCACCAGAAGAGATAATCCGTGACAGAAATAGAAATACGGTAACAGGAAGAGCAAAGAATTAATGCAGAAAATATTTTGCAGAAACAAGAGTGTCTTTAAAAGTCATTCAGCGGTTGTGTATGATGGAGGAAAAAAGAGAGAGGAAGTTGGGAGTGAATGGCTGCGTGAGATAAGATGCCAGAGTTGAGGAAGTGAGTTGGCTTGACAGAGGTGTAGTGTCGGAAGTCCTGAGGGAGACGAGTCCTATAAGTGGAGCAGAGGATCCTTGTGAAAGACGAGAACATAAACATGCAGGAAGTGGCAGGGTAAATATGCCATGAGGAGCCACACTGGAGTCATGATGCCTCACACAGAGCCAAGTGTGTCGGAGAGAGTGAGGCAAGAAGAGGGAAAACTGGTTTTTAGACGCCAGCGGCCATAACACAGCAGTATTTTGTCACGGACGAGAAGGATTTCCGTAATGACAGGAAAGCATTGACACATGCTTAAGGGATTACTTTATCAAAGACGAGAGGGAATTGAAATTCGATTATTTGTGGGAGGGTTAGCGAACTAAGTCTCGTTTTTTTTGCTCAAGGAAGACGAGTTGGATGTAGGCACAGACAGCGTATGGGTGGTCTACAGAACTATCCCTTAACCATGAAGAGAATAGATGACATAAAAGGATACACTGTGAATGACGGTATAAGAGCGAAGTGTAAGCGCAGTATAACTGAAAGAGCCGAACTAGGTGTGCTGAAATGGCTGAGACATAAAGAGAGGGAGAGTTAAGAATGACTGATGAGGAGGATCTACAGAGTGTGGCAGAAGTGGAGGGAATAAGAGAGAGGAGGCCGAGCAGGATACAGAAAGATAGAGTAAAAGAAGCTTTGGAATGCCGGGCCAGAACATTCAGGAGAGTGAGAGGCGAGCATGGGGTAAAGCAGATTGGAACAATGTCCTGTATTGGGGGGTGGGGCACGTGCAGTCAGTAGGCCGAACCATAAGTGGTTAGGGAAAGCCAGGGAACTGGTATGTGGAGCTTGACTATGAGTGTGAACTGCCTTTAAGCATTCCCTTCTGTCCGCCGTGTAAAGGAAGACAAAAATCATATCATTATGACGCAACGGAAGAGTTGCAAATCTTATCATGTTTGCACAAACATTATTCTTTATAGAATAATGTTTGTGCAAACATGATAAGATTTGCAAATTCTCGACATTTCCCTCCGGAGTTGGCACAAATCCAGCCACAGGCACGAGAACAACAGTGTAATACATTAGTTGTACATCCACACTTGGCAAGAGTCAGGCCTAACCTTCGTTAGAGTCAGAAAATGAATAGTGCTCCAGAGTTTCAGCGGCAATGACCAGCTGACAGTGTGAAGAACAACCACTCTTCTCCAGTGCGTCAACCTGCTTATGTTCTCAGTCTCTTGTCAGGCTTCAAGTTCTTCAGCTTTACTCAGTGCAGTCATATTTTCTGAGATTCAGTTACCCACAGTTTTAAATTACAAAGAATATAGTCATCCACTAATGTAACTGAACATATTCGTATGGACCGTGGAAAGGCCTGTGGGGCTTGGATTTGGATAGGGAGCGGTGGTTTCGGTGCATTACACAAGACAGCTAGAGACTGAGTGTGAGTGGATGCGACCTTTCTTCGTCCGTTTCCTGGCGCTACCTCGTCAACACGTGATACGGCGATCAAATATACGAAAGAAAAAAAAGAATCTTTCCCTCTTTTCCACCCTGACTTTTGATGACCTCTGAACTTCAGTCCTGTCGTGTTGACCTGTGTCTCGTGAGGCGAGAGAACGACGGAAAGAGAATCCTTTCCTGCCCCCAGCGCGACAGCGCTCTCTTGAAACGACAGGTGAAGTGCTGACATCTGTGCCGGGCCTACGTGATAATCCTTCATAAACCTTCAGTGGCGAGACCGGAACACAAATCACGTTTTTCCAGCCATCTTTGATGTGATCGTGAGGCGTACCTTCTTCCAGAGATGCTGTCTGAGGTTGTGGTCAGAAGGGAAGATTGTATAATACTGGGTAATATTCCAGGTCAAATTAGAGACATACGTAATACAAAAGACATACGCTGATCTCTGGCTGCTGTATTAAGGATTAGTTTACCTCAATAGGTCTTTAAAGACGACTGTTTGACGCTAGTGTCGCGGGTTGACCACCATCATCAGCGGCAATGTAGGAGTGAGCTTATCAAAACAGATTCCATTTACTGTAACTCCTAAACTATGAACACTAAGTAGCACGTGCTACCCGCGCCCCTCGCACCATTAACTAATGGAGTATACATAGGGTAAAGCTGTTCCACTCGCTGCCCACGTCATTAAACAGAGAAAAAATACATATCAGCTCAATTTGTTCCAGCAATGTCACCCTCAGTGGATGTTGGTCGCCCTTCGGCTTATTGTTGGCGCAAGAGTTTTCTGATGTGTATGTGTGTGTATGTATGTGTGTGTCTGTGTATGTGTGTGTGTGTGTGCGTGTGTGTGTGTGTGTGTGTGTGTGTGTGTGTGTGTGTGTGTGTGTGTGTGTGAAGATAGGTTTTTGTGGTAGGTAGTGAGTAACCATAAGTAAAAAATCTGTGTCTACAGAGGATTTACCATTTCATACGATCGAAAAAAACTCATGAATCATAGTTCCAGGATATTTTTACTCCTGTGAATAGATACTGATGACGTCTCATGTCATGTATCGCTGGTGATTTATTCAAGAAAATCTCATAAACCAGGTATCATGGCATGTATATTTCACCGGAACGTAAATATATCTTATACGAGTTGGCGGTGCCAGAGTTTCCAGACCCTTGGAGTCCTGGACGTGGCATCCAGACAGACATTCCAGCAGGACGCGTTTCTTGTTTTACATGTAAAAGGCGGCCAAGCCGAGGCGGGGACGGTAAACAGGTAATACCTGAGCAAAAACATGCACGCAAATCCCAACTTTGGATTCATGGATTCATATCATGCAATGTCGCCCTGTAAATATATAGGACAGGTTTCATATATAATATAAAAATGTTGATATATAGCACTTGAATGGAACAAACTACACAAAGTGAGGAGATACCTTGCATGCTCATACATACATATCTATCTATCTATCTGTCTATATATATATATATATATATATATATATATATATATATATATATATATATATATATACACGTATAGCGCCGAGAAAAGACGAAGAAAGGCCACTACGCTCACATCCATTCTCTAGGTGTCATGTGTAGTGCACTGAAGGCACAGCTCCCCCATCCGCATCGGGGTCCCACATACCTTTCCATGATTTACCCCGGAAGCACGTGGGTACATGAGGTTATGTAAAGGCAGTGCCTGTGTGTGAGTGTGTGTGTGTGTGTGTTATATTCAGACAGCCTGAGGACAACCTTCCTTACCTTGGGAAGATGTACTCGTAGAATGAAAAAGTTTCGAGCTGGAATCTTGTCACCACGAGTTAACGTAGAGAACCCTGACATGTACCGTGATCATACCTAGGCAGTTAGTCAGTCAGGCTGGTGGGCAGGTAGTCCTGCCCAGCACACGCGCTACGCCCCACTGTGATGGTTCCATTGCCAAGTGTATGACAGACTCAAGCCTCACCCTTCCCACCGTCCATCACCGGATATTATGATTATCAATCCTCACTCGCACTCACAATCTCTCCACACTCACAACAGTCAACTGTTCTCGCAGAAAATGTCAAACGCGACAGAGACAATTATCAATCTTTGTGAACCAAATTCTCTAATCTTCTGGTGCCATGTTCCCATTCACATGGGGGCAGCACGAGGCCATAAGGAAATGGGTGTAGCCTGGCACAGATATTGACGCAGTTCATTCTTCCTAATGACCTGGACTTGTGGGGTGAGGGGCGAGTGGGGAGCGCCAGTCACCCCCACATGGAGCCACACTTGCTCCGCCAGTCTCCCGCATCTGGAACAGATATTACAAGAGACGGGGAAAAAATACCGACTGTTGTTCAGTCCATGATGACTAATACAGTACCTTTGATGGTCCCGTGATGAATGCTGTCCCTCGGACGGTGAGGCTGTATGATGACTGGAATACGAACACATATTGGATTTAATCTGGGGATAGATTGAGACCCAGACCGGGTCCGGCCGGCGCGGCACCCGCATGTGTAACGAACGTTAGATAAACTGAAGAAATCCCAGGATTGTGTGGTACTTACAGGATAATAAGCTTTATGCAAATATCTCGGGGTTTCTGCAAAAAGGATTTGCCCCGAGTTGTCAGCAGAGTGTGCACGGCGACACGCGTGTTATCCTTAACGCCAGGCCAGATTATCATCATGCCATTGGTTCTGTTATGTAGGATGATTTGTGAATCACTTTTTTGGGTATATTTTGGTGGAGTGCCTATAGGAATAGGAGAGTTGATCTGGTGCTCCTTTAGTTCTACACACACACACACACACACACACAGCATACATAAATTTATGTCGCATGAAAGTAGAGAATGTTGAAGAGATGGGGCTCCACGAGTGAAGAACTCTCTTCCCTTACAGCACAAATAGGTAATTACAAATTACATAAACACACTCATCTAGCGAGAAGCGACTCAGTAATGTAATGGTATAACAGCTCTACCGGAAGTTTATCATAATAATCTTATAATTATGCGTTAAACAGAACTTCTTGGAATTGGTTTCAGCCAAAATAACGATCATATGTTATGTGTGATAATTATCAGACCTGCCTGTGATAATAGGATCTTTCTCTCATAATCTGATTTCCGTCATAATCAAATGCTCGTTTGATAATCCGAGCTTTGTGATAATTGGACATTTGAGTGGTCATTTGAGCTCTGTGATATTCGGGCTTTTGTGTAATAATCCGTGATAATCGGACCCTCGTACCTCTGGGAAACTGAGTTTTGAATAAATAATTCCTAGAGCGTCATAGAAAGCTTAGAAAAAAATAATTATTAACATTATCGCATTTATAACTTATGCAGTGTTTATATTCATAACCTTGGCAGCAATATAATGTAAGAACTTTGACAATGAACAAGTGGCTCAACTTGGGGTAAAGTTTGTCATTCATTCATTATTGCTTTTCAGTGAATGGAGTGAGTCGAATGGTGTGTGATATTCATCATAAGGGTGTGTGTGTGTCTTTTGGTGCAAGATGTCGTGTGTTGTGGGAGGGCTGAAGGCGTCAGATGCAAGTCTGGATGAGATTGGGAGATGGAAAGTTGAAGGCACAGATCTCTCGATGACCACAGGTGATTAATCAGCCTATCTCTACTTCCAGTTGAGGGCGACCATCACCGCTGGCAGTGTCAGGTGAGTGGGCAACCCACGTTTGAATTGCAACATCGCCTCTTGCTCCTACCACACGCAAATGTGTACCCTATACAAGATATAGGGTTTAAGCATTTGGATTTGGTGATATGACTAACATAGCTTTATATTGCTGTCTAGCTAATGCAGGAGGAAGGAATGAGGGAGATATAGTTCAGGGATAGATGACAGTACAGGATGAGGTTAACAACTTGTTTGTCTGTTGAGGAATTTATTTCCATCCTCCTCCTTGCTTATAGCTTTCAGTATAATGTTATGTAGTTGTTCGTGTGTGGCGTGTGGTGATGCCTGTGTATGGCTCTAGCGTTCCTAGGTACGGGCCCGCAACTATCTTGGTTGGTGATGGAGCGCCGTCACCACCACAACTGGCAGCCATCATCACTACCACAACTCAAAACCACTATCACCACTACTACAACCACCACCATGACCACCACATCAACCACCACCATCTAAAAAACATTCCCATTCCAAGTCCATCACAGTGGTTAGCGTTCGGCTCTGCAGTCTACCCTTGATAGTAATGCAACAAAATGTCTCACTTTCATGAAAAAATCCGACGTAATTTAACCAAAAATGATAAGGTAATCCCCAGTAATCTTGGCTGGAATCAGACTTTGATTACCTCACAGTAATCTGTTATTTAATGAGTTCAAAAATGTCTGTATTGTTAATCATCATCATAATTATGGAGTAAAAGCAAAACACATGCTGCCTTATTTGTACAGCGTTGTTTTCATAATTTGTCATCTTGTCTTAATTGTTTTATTGGCCTTTTTTCTTTTTGCACAGAATGTTACTGTTCTAGGAATATATTTTGTGTTGGTGTGTATGCTAGCAATATGATAGCGTGTGCTAGTGTGAGGTCGGTTTCTGTGCTGACTAAGTCTTACAGCACTAATCACTTTAGAGTATACTTTACAGGAGTGTACTTAACAAGAATATACCGTATGTACAAAAGTAAACTTAATAAGAGTATGCCTCACGAAAGTATACCTCACAAAGATATGCCTCCATAGTATACTCAGCACGAGAACACCCTACCAAAGAATACATCACAGCAGTATACCTGACAAAGGTATACTTCACAAGAATATGATTGTCAGGAGCATACCTCGCAAGGGTATACCTGGCAAGATTATAACGTTCATAGGTATACTTTGCGTGAATAAACTTGTTTACCACTAGCGCCAGCTTGTAATAGTAATATAACATTAGGGCGAAACCAGATTAGGTTAAAATAGGAATATAGCGTGTAGGCCGTATCGCGGTATAGCATTATGTTGCCCCCTTTTACATAGTAGCGTAAGGATGAGCCCCGATTAGGTTGTCATAGGAATACCACTGTTTGTGTGTATGACGCAATGCAGTGTAACCTTAAGCTGCTTGACAATATGTTATTCTATTAGGGCGACTCTAGGTTAGGTTTACATGGGAATTTAGCTACAACGTGTGTGTGTGTGTGTGTGTGTGTATATATATATATATATATATATATATATATATATATATATATAT
>JAYMFT010064144.1:0-14798 GCA_038088735.1 Panulirus argus | reverse complement strand
AAAAAAAATATATATATATATATATATATATATATATATATATATATATATATATATATATATATATATATGTATAATCACATGATATATAAAGTGAAAAGGTGAAAGAGCAGCATATCAATAGGCGAGGAGTCCAGACCTAGAGAGAGCATTACATGTTATATCCTAGAGTGGTTCTCTTGCCGCGGGCGCTGGCTCTGTCGTGTGTGTGTGTGTGTGTGTGTGTGTGTGCGTGTGTGTGTGTGCGTGTGTCTGTGTGTAACACTTACCCTTACACAATCCCCTCACACAAGCTTCGATATGTACTGGTTCAAGTATTCTGGTGTGTAATTCATTGTTACCGTGATGTATCAAAATAGTTATCGAAAAGTTATTTATGACTGTATTGGTGGCAATGTTCCGAATTAGAGTGAGGTGCGTTTTTCATGAGTTGGTCAGTCCTGCAATATCGACCCAGGTGCCCATTAACTCATACTTTAAGGTGCCTGGTAGTATGACCAAAATACCCGACATTGCAGCCAGATGATGAAGATTTGTAGATAATATTACGCATGCGCTCCCGAGCTGCTAGCTCCTTGGGTTTAAACAATAAGCTATTTTGTACGTGTTTGTAAAGATAATTCTAAATGGGGTGTGTGGAAAATACTCATAAAGTAATTTAGTGATCTGTTTTCTAATGTTATAACATGTATAAAGGGAAGTTTGACATACCTGATACCTTTAGCAATATTTGTTAACGTCCTTCATCGAGTTTGTTGCTTTGTCTCCAATAATTTTTGTATGAAAGTAAGGGAGTAACCATTAACCGAAAGAAAATATCTACACATTCTGTATGACTGACCAGTTTGAACGAGTATGATAATTTCTGTTTATAAGTGTTTTGATAATGCTGATTTGCAATACATATGGTATGCTGATGGGTGGGGAGAATACGTGGGAGAGACAAGATGCTGGTGGATGGGGAGTGTATTTTGGAGAGACAAGATGATCTGTGGGCAGAGCCCCATGGAAGGGGCAAAATACCATCCTTGAGAAAAAAAGATATTTCATCAGTCATGTAGTGGTTGGTGTAGCGGGTGAGGGGGCGAGGAATAGTTCCTTCATCGGGAGGAAAAGGGAGTCTTCAGGAAAGCTGGTAAGAGACTGCCTCAAGGAGACCCGAAGACGGTGCTCAAAGATAGCCAGAGAATCTTTTTATTACTTTTTACCCTTCAGATCAACAAAAAGAAGAAGGTTTCTAAGGGCCGCGGGACGCACACTCTCTGTGTTTTGGTAAACAATCCTCCAAGCACCTGGTCCAGTGTGGAAAATAAAAAAGAGAGACAATCTTTCTCCTCTCAGAGGAATAGATTATTCATTTACGACCATGATTCTTTATCGTTCGTAGAGTACATCTGAATGATAAAAACAAACTTTTCTCGAAAAGGATTCTCCCCAACCCTTGGCAAAGCTTTTATCTTGATCTATACGACTCAAGAGGAAATGGCCAGACGTATGGGTGTCTGTCTTTTAACAGATGGGAGTTGCGTAAACCAGCTTGATGCAATGGCAGGACGTAGAAAACTTCGGGAATGGCTTAAAAGTCACAAAACACTCGACTTTTCAACAGCAGTAGTGATAACAGCCCTGTAGGCGATGGCACTATAAGCGGGGGCACTGGCGATGGCGGTACCATGGCAATGGTGATGGCATTACCGTTAACTAGTGACGGTGGCACTGTAGATGGTGACATTGATGAGGGTGGCACTACAGATTGTGGCACTGATGGCCCTCGATATAGGTTGCAGCCCTGAGATTTGCGCTGCGTTCCATAAACAACTTCCTCTGCTCAAGCGAGAGCTTACTTTAACATAACTGTCACAACGGATGATTGGTTTATCAGAGAACTGTATATTCTGACGTGTAAACAAAGAACTCCTTAACGCAAATCCTAGTTTTCAGACGTTCTCGTAAAAACTTTGAATTATATCAATTGCCGACTAAAGCTTAGAACTATCAAATCAATCTGATATTAATCATCTTAAGACCTCAGTGACTAATATACTGGGAGTTAAATGTTTCATATATTGGTCTAGTGGCAGCACCATGAGACGAACGAAACACCAAACCGAGTAGCGGGGGTTCACAGGGTCAGGAGAAGTCGAGGAGAATGCAAATGGCGCCTCTGCTCGACCTCCTTGTTTAAATGAAACTAAGAGATAATGGTAGAAGTTTGTCTGGGCGACCACTGGCAGCCCAGAGGAGCAATACTCTCTCAACACAAGAATTATCTGGTGACGTCAGGAGAGCTGCTATGTCTGAGGAAGTCTAGCGGTTCACTTGTCCCGGATGCTTCGATTCAGGGAAGGATTCGAACCCCGATTACTTTAAAGAGCTTCCCAGAGAGTATTATGCCAGTCCTTGGTATAATGAAATGGTTCGAAACTATTTCTATAGATCCATTAGAGAACGTTTATTTCCTGTTCCAAAGGAAGTCACGTAACAGTAGTCTCACTTGTCTCCTTACTTCCTATTCTTGTGGGCCATTTGCTGGTTTCACATCCAACTTGGGAAGGAAACGCTTTCCTCTGAATTCTAACGATTTCATACCCACTCTTACCCAGCAAAATTCATCTTAACCTAACATTGTATAACCTTAACTAACCGAACACAAATTAATCTATCTAACCTGAACGAACACACACAAAACACACATATATATTTCCTTTAATTCTTTATTCTTTATTCATACTTGTTCGCCGTTTCGAACATTAGGAAAGCAGACCAGGAACAGAGGAAGAAAAGGCCGCATCCGCTTGCATCCATTCCATCCATATCTGTTATGCGTAATGCACCGAAACTACAGCTCTCTGTCCACATACAGGCCCTACAGACCTTTCCACGGTTCCCCTCGGCTGCTTCATATGTCCTGCCTCAGTACAGTGACAGCAAGTTGCCCCGTGTATACCTCATCGCTTCAGTTCACTCTATCCCTTTCATACTTTTCACCCTCCTACTTAAGACAGCATCTCTCCGTAGCCACTCGCTGATTCACGGATCTCGCTGATGCGTCACGCATGTTTACGAGGTGGAAATACTACAAAGGAGAAGGTACCTTAACGAGATATAATTCAGATTCAGAGAAAGAAGCTCGTGTCCTAGACTTCTAAAGGAGAGTGAGCTCTGTTTTAGACAAGAGAGAAGGCTGGGTGGATTTCATGTATCTAGACTCCCAGAAAATATTTGACACTAACCACACAGGAGGTTGCTGAATCTGAATCTTCAGGCAGGAAGAAGGGGGAGACTCCTCTAAAATATATATAAGAAAAGGAAAGTCATCTAAGTGGAAGAAGGACAAAAGACGCATGTCAGAGGGGCTTTTTCGATATGAACTGAAGTCACCAGTGACTACAAGAAACCTGTTGGAAAAGAAGTACTGTTACAGAATGAGAGATGAATGGAATTAGCAAAGAAATAGAACCGGAAATACTGATAGTTTATAACATGCTAAAAAGTATTATGGTAGTAGAAAACGTGTAAGAGGTATGGTTCCTACGAGAGTAAAACTCCTTTCCAGGTGAGCTACGAATAGGTTAATTGAAAGAGGCAATTGCGCATAAAGGCAAACATACACTCATGTATTTAGAAACGGCAATCAGACGGAGAAACACGCGTGCCTCAGGGACTGACACCATCATCGATCCCTGACGCTGATGAAAGTAGATCGTGCTCCATCTAGCGGTTACCTGGCTGGGTGTCGGTGCTTTGAGAAGATAATGACAGTTGCTACTCCATCTTGCTCATCCTTACGCCGGCAGGGAAAAAGGATCACTTAAGCACTTTGGTATCATTTTGATTTTCTCTGTAACGTGGAATGCATGTAAGAGTCGGTCACTTGAGGTTGAATACGTTCTTCGCCAATTGCTTCGTCGAGCATCGCCTTGTGATTTGCGCCTGGAAGTGCCGACGAACTGAGATTTTGTCGGTTCGTCTTGTGTTCTGGTTTGTTTCCCTCAACTTGGGTTAGATGTTACTCACGGAGATTCATTAACTCCTCTCTCTCTCTCTCTCTCTCTCTCGCTTCTTCATCTCTACTCTCTGTCACCCCTGGCCCCGACCGGTGCCTCAGGGAAGGCCGGCTGTACACAATGACAAAAACCTTCCCAGCCAGACCCGCCTCGTGTAGTCTCAAGGAATCAGTCAGTGGCAGTCAGATCCTCGTGAAACAAACATCACATAGTCTCTTACGAAAAGAAGAATAAAAGAGTGCGATAATTTTAAATCTAGAGCAAGAGAACGAAAGGTAATGAGCGGAATTACGTCAAGTCATGCAATTGTGAGGAATATTAGATGAATGTCAAAGTAATTTACAGTTGAGTAATTGTCCTAAATGGTCCCCGATGTCAGGCCGTTAATATTTGATCCCCAGGCGAACGATCCAGTGGGGAAAAGGTGTGTGTTGACTTTTCTGTGTGGAGGTTGGCAGCTGTGGGTGGTGGGCGGGTACTGGGTGTGGTGAGCGATTACTGTGGAGAGCGGGTGTGTGTGTGTGTGTATACGTATATTAGTGATCGTGTGATAGATAGAGGGATCCTTACTCGTGTGGGAGCTCGTTCACACAAGAAAGAATTATTTGCTGCTATGGAAAAGAAGCCGCTTGTATTAGGAATTGATACTAATAATTCCTGCTTGACGAAAGGTTTACAGTCGGTATCGCTGCCAGCCTGGAGATGGACGCTGCTTATATAGAAATGATTTATTTGGCCAATGAATATCTGAATAGCATTAATTTTATTATGAGATGAATTTGGGAAAATTAAAAGAATGATGGCATTGATATCAAAATTATATGACAGTTATATAGGGATTAAGATGATTGGAAAATTTATTATTGATGATGATACTCTGTCGCAGTTAACAAGATGAACAAGACCAGTTTTCTCAAGGCCAGTTTATTTCTCCTGCCAGATCCCTCAAGCCAGATGCCGTCCGTGGCACAAATGTACATTGTTGTGTGCGTTGACTAATCATCTTGGACATGTGTAGATCTAATGCCCAGACGCCACTACGATGCAGACAGCACTTTGCGTGAGTAGGTTGTTGACAGCCAAGAGGGTGTCTAAATCCACGCTGGGTAGCTGACTCCACACAGAATTTGGAAGGAGGGAATCCTCGATCCTATGGGATCCAAAAGTCCCAGGCCCTCGCCGGCCGTCCACGGATCCTGTGGAATAAGTCAGGCCGGCCTCAGACGTGTTTCTGCAGCATGTACAATTAATCTATTTAATGTGACTGTTTGCTCTTGGCTGTCACATGGAATAGATTACAGATGTTGTTGTGTCAATTTGCCCGTCAGTCAGTAGTGGACGACCTTCTCTCCTTACTTGATTATCCTCTTACGTCATCTTCATCTTTCACTGAGGTTTTGCCATAAATAATTGGGTGTGCAGCGGATTGGTAATTAATTGCCTCTCTGATTGGGAAGGGGTTCAACCTTCTTGTTCATTAATTGATTAAAACCTTAATTAATCCATGTAATTAATTTGACTTGTCTGTCTTCGCATGCCACTTGCTCCTTCCACTGCACTCGTCGACATCACGATGACGCATCCGATGACGTCGTATACGGTTAGTGACGGCATCACCGATGGTTCCCTCCCTCGGGCGTCCACCGTCCAGGAACCGATGACGTCATGAAACTGTGACACCTCCAACCCCCCCCCCCCTCTCCCTTCCCACTCCCCGAGAGTGATGATGTCATCTCACTGATGACGTCAGTGGAACCACCACAAGTCCCACCTACAACACTGTCAACAGGGGCCACAAGGGCACCTCAACTTTAACATTACTATGACGGTGTCAGGCGAAAGGCAGAGCCTGTCTCTCCACGGGCCCCACTCTGACAGTTTACCCAGATTACAGTTGTCATAAAACTTGTGATCTCCCTTAATAACTTCAGAGGCGATAACAAAGCATGAGAAATCCGAGGTTATCCACAGATATGTGAGTTTTGTGGCTTGTCTCTCCCCACACACTTTATAGTGCAACAACTTTATCTTGCAACACTTTACCCTTTGCCTCATCACTTTAACTCACAAAACCATATCACATTACCTTATCTAACAACACTATATCCCACTGTCTTGTTTACCAACACTGTATCATAATATCTTACTTCATAACACCCTATCACACAATCATGTTTCACAACAATATGTCACAATACTGCATCTCACAATACTTTCTCATACAATCAATTATTTTCCTCCCCTTTAACTCTCACTTCACATCAGTAATTCATTTTACAACAGGTTACTTCCCCACACTGCCTGTCACACAGAGTAATGCTATATCTCTGGTCAACTGGGGGGCACCCTCAGCCCTGTCTCACACGCAGTACTAAGCTATTTTGATATTCCGTTTGATAAATAAGGACAATGGTGCCATAGAGCCGAGCGAATGCCCGGCTACGCGAGACAAAAGATGCTATAATTCCCATGCTAAAAAGAAAAGAGTAGAAAAATATCCGTAACGCGGTCCGCGGCCTTTGTGCTGCGAGTGGATCCGAGTGTCATCCTTTAGTATTCAGGGAAAATTCGTTCAGAATTCTTCTCATCAATTTCTGACTGAACGCAGCGGTAGCGAGCGAACCTAAATGGAGTGTTTCTCTGTCTCTTAGTCACTTGTCAAATCTTACGATGCCTCCTTTTGTCTTCGTTTAATCCTTCCGGATTCAAGCTCGGGTCTCAGAGCTCACACTCATACACGTATATTTCATGGCTGTCAATAAGGAATTTGTTCAGATGCTTTAAAGAAGAGGATTTACAGAAGACTCGGGGAAATATAAGACAGTGGAACCTCCTTAAACAGGGAGGACTGTGAACGCTTTTTTTTTTTCCTTTTTTTTTTTTTTTTTGCAGGGGTCTAGAGGCGGCATGCGGCCTCCTCGGCTACGCTCTCTGGCCTGGCCTACTAATTCCCGGTCATGTCGACTTCTTCAGTTGAGTGAGTGTGTTTCTATGTCTGTATGGGTGGCTTGGGGGAGCCTGGCTATTGTTCAGGGGAGGATGGTTGGGTGTATATTGGGGAGCTTCGCTGCAGATGACGGTAGAGGTAGTTGTGTTTGTTAGGATTTTGACAGGTTTGATTGTCCAAGACGACGGGACGTGTATGGGCAGAAGGATAGTTACTGCTCACTGAGAAGAAGGACTCTATAGTAAAGAAGGTGATTCCTGTCCAGTGATATGTGCTTTTGGGACGAGGGGTGGATGCCGCCCAGAGGAGAGGACGAAGAGAGAGTAGTTGCTGTGGATGGCGTAGTGGCCGTCTTGGGCCAGGTGGGAGACCGTAGGAGTGTGTGTGTGTGTGTGTCGTGGGTTGGGGGTATTTATGGTCAACTGGGGAGAAGAGAGACGGGGAGGGTGAACATAGCTTACGATGGCAGTGGGCGGGGAGGAAGGTAGTACATTATGTGATGGGAGGACAAATTATTGTGAGGGAAGAGCAGCCCAGGTGTGGAGGAAAGGTGACCTCTTGGCTTCGTACCCTGGCACTACGGGAGAGACTCTGCCGTCAGGAGGGTTGTCCCCTGACCCACAGCTCAGTGTGGTACACGAAGCACATTAATATTAATCATGTTCTCATTCACTGAGGTTGACGTTACACACCCACATGCTGCCAGGGAGAATGTAGAGTTCCACCTCCTTCTGCCTCTCCCTTCATTTCTTTTTTATAATCCTCTCCTTCATTTTTCCTTCCTTCATTTCTCCTTTTGTCTACCCTCTCAGACATTCCTTTCTTCATTCTTATCTTTTCACACCTCCGCTCCACCAAATCTCTTGTTCTAATTGTCTCACACAGAGGCACACAACCAACAGAACCTTCATCCAAGCGATTCAGATATCATGAAATGTATTCTCCGAAAACAAGACAAAGTTGTCTCGCGCCCTAGTCTAGTAAAGATCATCACTGTATTGACGTGAACCCACACACGTGGGTATGTGACAGAGTTCGTACCTTGTCTTGAGGGGTAATGGCGCTTCAGGGCGATGACAATAAACATTTTTTCCGTATTTCAGATCTATCAGAAGACCAGACTGTTCTAACCTGCTCATTATCTTTAACAAATAAAGCATCCGGAGCTTCTGCATCCCAGTCGCGGGGGTGCACAAGACGAAGAAACAAGCAAAAAGATAGAAATCGATGCCTCCAGGAATGTAACACATGGCACAGCAGACGTTGTGATGAGGAGGGGCAGGGGCGAGGTGGAGGGGTGATGGGCGGAAGGGGGAGAGGGGTGGGGAGTGAGGGGCGAGGTGGAGTGTTGGTTGGGGTGAGGGGGTGAGATGGGGAGGGGGGGAGGTACGGAGGAAAAAGAAGGAGAGCGGATGGTTGAGGGAGACGGACGGCGGAAAGAATGGAAGCTTAGGTGGAGAGAGAGAGAGAGAGAGAGAGAGAGAGAGAGAGAGAGAGAGAGACTGACTAGATTAATGGAGGAAGGATGAAGAAAGGAAGGAGGACAGAGACAGAGTGATGGAACTAGAGGTAGCTAGATGGAGGAATGAAAAAAGAAACGAAGAGAGCGAGAGACCGACTTGAAGACTTAATCAATTAAAGAAAAAAGAAGCAGAGTTGATTGATGGAAGGAAATATCGAGAGAGGGTAGGAGGGAGAGTGGAAAGTATCATGGAAGTGATAGATAGAGGGAACAATGATGGAAAGGAATAGATGCAATGATGGAGGGATTGAGGAGAAACAAAGAACGGTACGATATTGTGCTTGAAAAAGTACGAAGGAGAGAAAGTTTGTTTCATTATCATCTTCATTTGTGTGGCGTGTGTGTGTGTGTGTGTGTGTGTGTGTGTGTGTAATAACAGATGTATGAAAAAGCCTTTCGCCTGATATAGATATACAAGGCCTTCACAGAAAACGGTGATGTTGTGACCAACTGGATGAAGTAACTTTCCTAATCACCTAATGACTCGCCAACTACATCACTGGCTGATATAAGCGTCGCCTCTCCCCTCGCTCCGCTGATCTTAATGGCGATATATGAGTCTTGGAGAGCTGATTAACCGAATATGACGTGACAAACAAAATTATTTCCCCAGAATTTGGCACCATAGGGAGCCAAAGGCTGTCTCTGATGAGCACAGTAACTTGTCGCAGGTTAGGTTATTATGATCAAATGGTGTCTAGTCGTGGACCAGGGGCATGTGTGTGTGTGTGTGTGTGTGCGTGCGTGCGTGTGTGTGCGTGCGTGTGTGTGTGTGTGTGTGTGTGTGTGCGTGTGTGTTCAATCTTTTTTCATTATCTTCCAAGGTGCATTCTCCATTCCTCTTCTCTGAGTCCCGAACCTACCTCGTGTTGACCCTGTTTACGTCTGGTTCAGGAAAGGCCAACAACGCTGACGTAAGAAAAGACGACGTGAGAACACATTCCAAGTCCCGAAGGTCGTCGACCGTGAACACAGACCTCTTGTATCCGTCTCCCTTGTTGTTGCTCCTTACCGCACTTTCATATATCTGTTTTGACTGTCACCCTAACACCCTCCTCTCCTGTCTGCCATCTCTGTCTTCCTTCATCTTTTTTCGTCATCTGTTCGTGAAGCCGATTTGACCTACCTACATCCTCCCCTCTCTCTGCGGTACACCCCTGGTGCTTCTCCTGACACAGACTCACCTCCTGTGGTGCCGCTATCGCGGTTTTGATCCCCTTTTAATGACATTAGAATTCCTCTCTCTCTCTCTTTTCCACTGTGGACTCTCACACCCGCGAAACCCTTGCCATGAAGTAATGACGAGGAAGTCCAGTTGACGTGATGCAATGCGACGCCTGTTCCTTCCAGCTGGCCAGGGCATACAATTCGGGCGTGTGGTCGGCGCTGCTCCTCCTTCCTCGAAGGTCACATAACTCATGTCTTTCCGTGGTGAGGGAACATTTCTCAGGTGTAAGTAAATACAAATAGTGATCGATACCCCTTCCTGTCAGGGTGCGGGAGGGTGTACATGGGATGGGGGAGGGGGACTGTGTGTCTGTGTGTGAGGGTGTAAAAGGTGGGGTGTATCTATGGGTGTAGCAATGTGTTGTCTACACGTTTGTGTGTATTGTGTTAAAGGTCTGTCTGACAATCAAAGTGCGTCTACGTGTTTCGGGATCCCTCAGCGGACGTTAAAATGGTTCAGCTCTTATTTGCTTCCTGCCACAAGCTGTCAACATGAGCTCCAGCCATAGAAACTACAGTAGTTGTTTGGAAAAGCCAAAACACAGGCCAGGACGAGTTTGTAAAAGGTTTGATAACTTCCAGGGATGGATATGTGGTCGCTTTAGTTCCAGTGAGTGAGCGATGTGGCAGCCCTGCGCTTCTGTGGCAGGTCCTGCACCACTGTGCTAGGTTCTGCAACACAGTGGTAGGACCTGCACCACTGTAACAGGTCCTGCACCACTGCGGTAGTTCCTACACCACTGTGGTAAGTCCTACACCACTGTGGGAGGTTTTCCTACACTGTGGCCAGTCCTGCACCACTGTGACAGGTCCTGCACCACTGTGGCATATCCTGCACCACTGTGGCAGGTCCTGCACCACTATGGTATGTCCTTCACCACTGTGGCGTAACATGGTCTCTCCTGATGGTAACATGAAAATTGTAACATATGTTCGTGAATTGCCAGTCAGGGAGAACTGAAGAGATTACCGATAACCTAAGACTGTTACAGGTAACACATGTGGTCACTACAACCATAACAATAAAGTTGTTGCAGTTATTGATACAATAATTTCATCAAGAACGAAGCGTGGTCAGACCGACGCATTAACAAGTAAGTCCAGCTCCTTGTACCATCACAACACCTTGTGCCGGCATAAAAACCTTTATCAGGAAGTATTCCACGAGAGTCTCTGGCCTGACCCATATTGACAGGGTTGGCATTAAGGGAGCTGGACGCCCCCTGCACGGAGTACATAACCCTCATGGGAGGAGCTCCCTGTGAGGCAGCACGCTCGGGGTTTGCGGGTACATGTTTCGTCTGTCGTGGGTCAGGCTGAGTTCGCTATGGATGGCAGACCGGGTGTGTCAGCTGAGGTCAGGACACGGGATGCCTTGGCTGGGTCAGCTGGGATCACGAGGAAGGATAACCAACGCGTTTCAGCTCAGGTCAGGACACAGGATGACCTGGATGTGTGAGCTGGGGTTACGAGGCAGGATGATCCGGGTGGGTCAGCTGGGGTCAGGAGGCACGAGAGCTCAGGTGGGTCAGCCGGGGTCACGAGGTGCAGGGGGGCCTCTGTGGGTCAAGTGGGGTCACACCACATGCCCGGTGTCTTGCTGTGTAAGGATATCAGGAGTGGTCAGCAGCAGACCACTGATGTCACCTTAATGCCTCCTGCCCTGATGGAACTCACCTTATCCTGCTCCCGTCAGGAGAGCAAGCCTTGAGCCGCAGTATAGATTCATTAATTATATATTCATATATGATTTAGCAGAGAGGCAGGTTAATGACTCTAGTGCACCGTTGCTTAAAGAGCAAAGCCTGTTTACTAATAACTAATTTCCTTTCTTAATTGATCTTTCACACCGTAAGTTTTGGAATCGGATAGATTGTGAATTACATTTCGTAATTTCATTTTCACATTACTCCTGAATTCCATTTGAGACATGGCGGCCACACAAACAGTTCTCATTTTCAGTCAAATTTCGGTAATTGAATAATGATTCAACACAAATGCAAACATTTTCTGTATTCATGTTGTATCGTTATACAAATATCGTAATTTGGCTGAAAATGGGCAGTGTTTGTGTGACCGACGCGTCTGAAATGGAATTAAAAAAATAACGTGAAAATGAATAAATGATTAAAGCACAATTCATTTGACGATGAGAAAGGATCGGTGAGCAGAATTGAGATGCGTCTCCCGCTCTCCTGAAAGAAATAATATGTCGTGAATGGTAAGTGTTATTTGGTCTTCACAAACGAGAGCGGGTCGATAGTTAGATAGTTACATAGCGTGAATGAAATATGAGTTGTTGAGTCCCTAGACTTTCTTTATTGTCGATGATAAGTTAACTTCTATATCGGAACGATCTTGACTGCGTGAGCGCTATATATGCCAGCAAGGCTGGGATTGGTCGGAGACAAAGTGCTTAATATTCTAACAGTGACCTGAAGCGACAGTACACAGACGGTCTTAGGCTACATTCCCAGAGACCTTTAGGTATAAAGACACTACAGTCAATTTACGGAAGATTCAATACTTCTCCAATTATTTCGTAATTCAAGAATAAGAAAGCGAATAGTTCTAAAGTTAACTTTACATTTGAGGAATCAGTTTTCACAAGACCTGTAATGAAATGGAAAAATGCGACAATATCGCCTTTTAGACTTGCTCAGCTGCTTGAAAAACTGAACGAGAACAGCAGAAGACGAGAGATGTCAGAGATGTATATAACGCTGACTCATAAATCGGATGAAACGTGTTACGTTTCTCACGGTTCACTAAGTGGAAAGTAAGACATCATGTCTGTTGACACATCAACAAGATATGTAGTTAGGACACATTTAGAGAATATAAAGGATCATCTCAAGAGTGAGCTAAGAAATGTGTTAGACTTTCAGTACTGCCTGATAAGTCCACAGAAATTGCAGCTTGACAAGTCAAAGGACAAATCGGTCGCTACTCACTTCGTAATTGTGACAATGACCATGTTTAGTGATTTCTCTGTTAAAGACGACGTACTGAAAATTCTGCCAATGATGGTCCAAACGGAAAGTGAAAACGTTTATAAGATTTTGAAGAATGTTTGTTACAGAAAGTAGTACGCCTCAGCAGAAGCGTTTGCAGTGGTAGGCTGCAGGACCCTATTCGTTGGCCTCCGTTACAATGCAACTCTTTCTCAGAATTCATCAGGAACCATAGCATCAACTCGACGAACCTGTGTGTGTTTGGTTCTGTAATTCAGACGTGTGGATGTTGTGACAAAAATGATCATTTCTCTTCGGGCTCAAGCCTTGCAACACAAACTTTGTAAGACATTTCTGGATGATATAAAGACTGGGGACCCCCGATATCAAAAGGATGATAATGAAAAAAGAAACTTCAGGTTACTGTACGCTGCAAGTAGGACCAGCAGAATGCTACATGTCGGATGATAATGTGAAAAAGAAATAGTTTCTCTTTATGTTCTTTATATTCTGAAGGAACTGTCGGGCGCCAGAGATCGGTGTTCGTGGCAAACCTTCAGTAGCAATATCATAAATGACACAATAACCCACCTCATGATGTGATTCCTTTCTATGCATGTCTGCGGTGTGTTACGGGCTCTTTGTTCATGACCACTCGGCTGTTGGTGGCCATTAGATCCAACACCAAACAAGCAGTTTATCATCAAACAGGTCGGCAAGACAGGCACTATTCACGTCAGTATAAAGAACAATCTATATATATTTATCATGGACTGGACCACCCTTCCCCTTCCCTCCCTCCAGGACCCCTTCTTCCTCCCTTCCATCATGACGGGAACCCCCTTCCCCCTTCCATCAAGGAGGCAAGAAGCGTCCCTCTCTCAGTAACGATGGGCGTGTCTGCGTCGCTACGGTCGATCCCCCGGTATCAATACGTGTCAATTACGACCCTCTGTGCCGAGTTCTCTAATTATTCGCCAATGAATATTCAGCAAAGAAGGAGCAATTGTCTTTAATGTCTTTTTCCTACGGACTCGACACCCATGAACCACGTAGCCTGGGACCCCACTGCCCCTCGGTCGGTTGCTTATTGCGCTCACGCTGTTCTTGTGGTGATGTCTGGCCTCTTAAGAGTAAGTCACTTTTTTAAAGTTCACTGTTCACGTCTGTGTTCTTGTCCGTCTAGCTAGGGTGGACGAGGTCACTTGCTATGTCTTCAGTGTTAAGGTCTGAAATCTTGGTACTCGCTCGTCTGGTAGTTCAGAATCCATGTTTATTCTTTTTACTGTTTTCTTCTGGATTGATTTGCTCGTGTTTTGTGGTATTTTCTTCTCTATGTAAAGATCCCAAGATCTTTGTTTGAACTGAGTCGCTTATACTTTAAAAAATGTGGAGACAAATAGTTCAAACTCTAATATGAGTGTCATTCTAACTATATTCATATATATTAACTACAATAAGAAGTTAATGCCTTTGACTTTTGACCAGCAATGTTAACAAAAGTTTTCATTACTTAGCTAATCACCTAACATAGCGCGATGACGTGCCAATCTATCATGATGAATAGGCTCATTACTGTTGTGCTTATTTAACACTTCAGATTCACAAAATTTTTAAAGATTTTTTTTTATTTTTGTTGATTCATAGAAAATCTCTTAGCATTAATTTTTGGACAAAATTTTTCTATATCCTGTGCATTAGCATAACTGTGACTTTCATTTTTTCAAACCTTGAGTTCGAACGGGTATATGTAACTTGCTCCTGTACCGTTTATGTCTTTCTTCTCAATATATAATGGGACAGACTAAAGGTCATGATAACCCCCCACCCCTCCTCCTTCAAGACAGAGCTGTTACGATCCAGAAAAAAAACGGTAAATCCTAACTTCTTGTTCCCCACACCAGGAACGATCGGCCAACTTCTAACGAGCTTGTCAATTATATAAGAAACCTGGGAGGTTAATTCCCTGTCTTGTTAACTGTTGGACTCCACTTGTTATCGTCACTAGCAGCTTCTTTAACGATAATTTCCCTCCTGCTGTCTGTTCACGGTGTCCTTGGCACATACGCTCTCTCTCTCTCTCTCTCTCTCTCTCTCTCTCTCTCTCTCTATATATATATATATATATATATATATATATA
>JAYMFT010064133.1:0-14799 GCA_038088735.1 Panulirus argus | reverse complement strand
TAAATAATATATATATATATATATATATATATATATATATATATATATATATATATATAAATTCTTTACCCTCCTACTTTGAAGTAATTTTGCTTCCCCTCCTCCCTCTTCTGGGAAACATTGTTTCACAAGGTTTTTTATCCATCATTTTTACAGCACCATCTATATATACATATCTATGGGCACGTGAAATGTCTGGGGTAAACCATGGAAAGGTCTGTGGGGCGTGGATGTGGATCGGGAGTTGTGATTTCAGTGCATTACACATGACAGCTAGAGACTGTGTGTGAGCGAATGTGGCCTTTTTCGTCTGTTTCCTGGCACTACCTCGCTGATGCAGGGGGTGGCAATGCTATCTCTTGTGAGGCAGGGTGGCATCAGAAATGGATGGAGGTAAGTATGAATATATACATGTACATATGTGTATATGCATGAGTATGTATGTATATAAGTATGTATTTGTTGGTATGTATATGTATGTATTGTGCATATATGTGCAGGTATGTGTATATGTGTGTATATGAGTGGATGGGTCTTTTTTCATTTGTTTCCCGGCGCTACCTGGCTGACATGAGATACAACGATCAAATATAATAAATATATGAATAAATAAATAATAATATATAGTTATAACTTCATGTTGAAATTTAACAAATTCATTGGCTATTTCAGAAATGATATCATGCGGTATTTCAACAGGACAGATTGAAGACAGAGAAGCATTCAGCAAAGGGGGCAAAACTAATAAAAAGAAGAATTTAAAGCCATCCACTCAGTGAAACTTTGGATAACCAAATGTATTAGTAAACATGGTGTGAGTAGTGATTATTGTTTTCCCTGATATTCTGTAGTTAACTAGTACTATCTTTATTTGTATTCCTTGTCATGCTAAATAAAATCATGGCAGGTTAGTGTAAGTGAATATCAGGACACCTCATTCATTATTGTACTGAATCATGAATACTTCATGGCATTTCTTACTGTGACTGATTGTCATGGTGTCCTGCAGAGCGGAGCTCTACAGTAATGTAATTAGAGGTAAATCTCGCAGCCAATAGGTATGCGAAATTCATGTGTGGAGGATGCAACTCTGTCTTTTATTGATTACGTACTCAAGCATAAAACATTTTGTAAAGATATGTTTTATAGATATTTCTAGTGCTTTTAACACCATTCAGCCTCATATAATGATGCAAAAAACTGAGTAACATGAATGTAAATTCTAACTGAATTCTCTGGTTAAATGCTTTCCTTACAGGAAGGCCACAATATACTAACTTTCATAATGAAAAATTGGATATGATAATCAAAAATACAGGTGCACAACAGGGCTGTGTGCTGTCACCTGTATTGTTCACCCTTTATATTAGTGATTGTTGTTGTCATAGTGCCAACTGTAAGCTTCTCAAGTATGCAGATGATACAGCTCTCATGAGTAAATGTATTAATGATGATGACATGTATGGAGCGCAATTAGAAAAATTTAGGTCATGATGTAATGATAATTACCTTGAAGTCAATGTTCAGAAAAAAAAAAAAAAATGGTTGTAAATTATAGCACCTTACCGGTCACTCAAGCACCTTTATATATTAGTAGTGAGCTTGTGGAATCTGTGAGGGAATATAAGTATCTTGGTACAATCATTGATAATTACTTTTTTTTTAATAAAAATGTGGAGGCACTATACAAAAAGGTAAATTCTAGAACGTACTTTGGTAGGAAGCTTAGCAACCTTGAAATTAACACTAAAATTATGGATTTATATCATACAGCTGTTATACAGTCAATAATCTCATTTTCAGTCACATGCTGGTATGGAAACTGTAATTCAGATTCAAAACATAAATTGATAAAGGTTATGAAGAACTGTGTTAAATTAGGGGACCAGAAAACCAGTACACTATTAGAAATATACAAAAAATATAAAGATATAAAGTAATCCAGAGTGACAAAATCATCCACTGAATAACAAATACCAAATGCTACCCTCAGGAATTAGATTAAGATCAATGAAATGTAGGACAGCTATGTATCAAAAATCTTTTATACCTGCGAGTATAACAATAATCAATAATGGGTAAATTAGTTTAATTGTTACTCCTGGTTGCTTAATGTTTGGAAATTCAGTCAATGTGATTTGTATGCAATGTGTTGTATCTTTTAAATCTTATATGACATAATACTGTAGGATTTTTTTTAGATATACACATGTGATGACTGTAAAGATATATCTCTGTGTGAAACTTCTTATAATGTCGATAAAAAATGCACAAGACAAAAATCATGTAATTACGTGACCGATAAAGTATTTTGATTTGATTTAATACACCTAGTAGCAAATCAGATAGAATAAGAAAATACATATGAGAGGTTGCTGTTTTGTCTACCTACACTTCTATAGGTAAGTACATCTCTAGTTGCTTGAACTATTCCACATAATAAGTTATTCTCAGAGGAAAAATAACTGCATCTATATTACCTTGAGAGAAGAGGAAAAGATTTATGATAATTTATGCTTGGCATCTGATGGAAAATGAAAAAATCATTATATTTGGGGTAAAAGCCATGCATAGGAAGAACAGTGATTAAATCTACAAGTATACCAAAAAGTATATTGAAAATAAAGCAAAAAAAGGTAGCTGAATACCTAGAAAGAAAAATGGAAACACTCTTAATGCTTTATAATATGAGATAAGAAATTAGACTGTAGTGAGCATTTAAACCTTCAGAAGGAATCTGGATGAATAGATAAGTACCACATTAACCAGAAACTGATATTTACACACACATGCATATATACCCTGTTGCAGCAGAAAGCAAAAGCATACAGATGCAAGCAAGGTATGTGGAGAATGCTACACACTAATCCTGCATCGGGCAAAATCTCATCTTAGGTAGGGTTGTTGGTACTCTAACCATGAAAGTACACAGGCACATGTACAAGACATGCAGATCAGTTGGAAAAGATCCAGAGGCAGGCCAATAAAACTAGGCGAGAAGCAAGGGAACTAAACTATTGGGAAATGTGATAACAACAAAAAAGTTCCTGAATATACTTATATTAAGTAACTATTAAGGGACTCGTTAGAATTAGAAATGCTAGGAAACTAAGTAAAAATTAGGTTAAAGAAGTACTCTCTAAGAACAGCATTGTAGAAAATGCTTGAAAAGGTGATTGTATATACAAACACTATAAATATGTTTGAAGGAATTACTGATAAATAAAGTTTGGGGTAGGGATCCATGAGTGTAAAACTCCTTCTTTTCTTGCACAAATAGATAATCTACAAAAAGAAGCAATTTTGGAATGTATGTCAGAAAAGTGTGCAGAGGGACATAAGGAAATATTTCTTCAGTGACAGCTGTGGCCATGTGTTATAAACTAAAGGAAGAGTTAGTGAATGCAGCTATCTCTGATAAGAATGTATGGATAATGGGTAGGGGCTCTTAGTGTTCAGCGCCTTCCCCACATGTACAAATAGATAAATGTATTAATACACAGACAAACACATCACATTACAAAGCTTGCAAGGACCAGGGGCGCTGATACGCTGCCTCTACCAGACCTATTCTATGTACATAAAATCATGGAAATGGAGCATATCCTGAGTATTATTTGAGTTTTATGATTTGGCTGAAGAGGACAAAAAGAATGGGATTAAAGGTGAAATAAGACTCAAAGAGCAAGTATAATCAAAAGTATAATCAAGGCAACTAAATAGAGCTGAACAAATTCTTTAAGAGTATAAACTGGGAAGGGAATTCTACAACTGGAGCCCAGATCAATGCTTGAAAAGGGTCTGTGGAATCTGTGGTAGAGTTTAAATATGAGTACTATTGGATGCAAAAGAACAGTCAAAGAGAGGAGCATATTTCATTAAGAATATCAAAAAGTGAGAGTTTAAAAAAGTATTATGAAAAAGATATAGGCATTGCTGTAGTTGGTATTAAAGAGAAAAAATGATTACTACATAATAAGGAAGGATATGTAGGTAAAGTGATAACACTGTAAATAAGCAAAAGATAATCTTAAACTCTTGTAAAATTCATTAGGAGAAAATTTTCGTTAAAAAAGAGCAGTTAATCTGGATAAAGGATACAGAGGGAAGAAGTAATGGTAATAACAAGGAGATGAATGGTCACTTTAAAAGATGTTTTCATAATGAGGATACTGTTGCCCTAGTACCAGCAAAAGGAGATGGGGAAAGAAGTCTTGAAAGCAACAGAAACTGGTAGAAAACAGTAATTGCTAATGTATCAAAATTATATATTGATAAAGAAAGTATAGAAGAAGGGGCACCATGAGTATAGAACTCCCTATATATCGTACAAACAGGCAATTACAGTTAGGTTATCTCACCCAAATAGAACTCCCTATATATCGTACAAACAGGCAATTACAGTTAGGTTATCTCACCCAAATACAGTTTTCATTGAAGACTAAGATTTTATGAATGTTACACTTCCTCTGTGACTACAGTCTTATTGTCATGCTCATAATCTAATGAAAGATTGTATTAATCATCTGCTGTTAAAAATGGGTCCTTAAAATGTAGTTTACAACCTACAGTGAGACATAACTAAAGTAATTTCTGTAAATATTAGAGACTAGAATGCTGATTCTAATGGTATAAAACTTGCTTCTAGAAGGTCTGAATCCTGCTTCTAAAATTAAAGAATTCTGTGGCTAATAGGTTCCTGAAAACTCTTTTGAAAACTATTACTTACTCCGTAGATGAACACCATGTATTAAGCAACCTGAAACATGGGTTAAGTGCATAAGTAACTGACATGATAAATATCTCTAAACATATTAATTGGTAAGAGGAGGAAATTAACAGCTCTTATCCCAGTCAACTGTGATGTTCTGACTGTATGATCAATCAAGGAAGAATTGTTTAGTTGCCTGGAATACTTAAGGAAAAGTTATTCTAGAGTTCCCTTGAAGACTGATTATCTCAATTACCACACGAGAGCTTGGGGATGTAAATCTATACCTCCCAACACTGGATAACTAGGAAGAGATAATGTAGTAAAAAGTACTAATAGATTAGGAAACAACATTCATCATATAAGTGGACATATTTAAAGGCAATTATCCAACATACAATTCTGGATGATCTGGAACAAAGAAAGCTAAACATTATAGACAATAGCATAATCAAATAACCTGCAATGCAAAACATGAATGATAAGCAGTAAATGCCTTATACTAGATGACCTGGTTCATACTAAGCATCCACAGCTTACAAGTGGACAGTGCTGAAAACTTTACAGTATTAAAGGGGTATGCCTTTGAAAACCTAATACTCATGAATGTAAGGTTAATTAATCACTTTGATATTGTTCTACTGAAAGATACCTCATAATCAAAACAATGTAGATTCAATAATTATATCCTCATTAACTGTACCCACTGCAACAGTTCCTAGTTCAGAAAAGAGTTCAAATACTATCTAACTGACATATTGCACATTAGTGCCACAATTTTTCATACATTTACTAAACTACATACTACAAGTCAAGATACACAAAGTACTCACAGTCATCTTTGACAGAATGAATAAACTTACCAGGGACAGTAGGTACACTGCTTGACTGCAAGTTGGGTTTAGAGCCTCTCTTGCGGAGGAGGAAAGTCTTGCGGTAGAGGCGAGGCTCAGAGGAGGTGGCGTGCGGGGAAGGTCGCAGAGAGCCTAGGAGGAAACACACGATAGGGTGCCACACCGAGCCACGCCAGACAAGCCCGGCCCAGGAATGGAGAGAGGAGGGACCCAGACCCAGCAGGTAAGAGAGGCAGCAGCAGTGGCAGAAGAAAGAAGTTGGTACAGGGGCAGGAGGGACAGTCATGGACACACATCAGTGACAGGCAACCAGTGTACAGAACTAAGGATGGCTACATTTTCACTCATCACTACTATCAAGGGCCTCTGTATTACAGTCATCTTGGTAACCTCAATGGCATCAGAATATTAAAAAAGATTGTGAATTATATTTGATTTAGACAATTTCTTTGTGTGAATTATAAACTATAATATAAGAATCTTGACTATCTTTGTGTGAATTATAAACCATATTATAAGAATCTAGACTATTATATTTATCAAAAAGTGTTGATGTAGAACTACTGCACTGACTTTGATAAACACGGTTCAAACCAAGATACTGTGTCAAGAAAATAAAATATGTGGTACGTAGTCCTCATCATCAAGATGACATCAAGAAATTCTGCTGTAAAGATTCCTTACTACTTATAGTTCAGGTCATCCCCTCATGGTTCTATAATATATACATCATAATCCAGCTGATAATGACAAATTCTGAGCTTCTTACTATATAACCCAAAGACCACTGTACAAGATGCAACCCCATTCAGTGAAGAATGGCATTTATCAGTATCAAAAATGATTCATTCCATAGAGGAGATTCTTGTCTGATTACAGAAAAAGTTTTACTGTACAGATATTCCCTGCTGTATGGTGTATCAGTATGCAATATCTCTCGTGTGCGTCCTCTGTAAAAAATTAATGTCACTAAAGACAAAAAAGACTAAGAAGTCAGATGACGCGATTAGCTGCCTCAATGTAAGGATACACTTATGTAATACTTTTGCTGTTTCTATTCCAAATGATATTTTTTTTCCTCTGCTAATAACTAATCATGGGTCCAAAGAAGTTGTCCCTGGAAGAAAAGGACTATTCTCTCTTGGAAGCCAGTAACATTTTAAAGACCTACTAGCAGGGCCAAGTTCACCGTTAGTATACTTCTTTTTCTGTCTTTTACCTTCTAACACCATCCCTCCCCAAAAAGATGGGCCTGGTTGACCTAAAAAGACCAGCAAGGATACAGATAACCTGATGGAGCATGCTTTGTTGAAAAACCCATTCACTCTCTTTAGACATTAGTAAGTTGTAAACTGTCTTAAAATATGGCCATATATGAAGCTAATTTAATGCTCCGTGATGCAGATCTGAATACAAAGAAGTCATTTTCTTCTATCAATCAGGGTGACCTTAATATTTGATCTGATTTCTAAAGCAGTGTGGAATATTTCATGTTCTAAAAGAAGTTGATAATAAAGGATGGTTCAAAACTAGTGATGTCGAACTTGCATTACAGCTGTATTGAATGAAAACCTATTTTCTTGGTTCTTTCAGAATCAATAATGTTCTTCTCTTTCCCCAAAGTTAATCCATATTTGAAGTTTGGTCAAAAATATTTTTCTTGTCCAAGCCTATGACAGTCGCCCATCATCTCATAAATGCAAAACTGACTGGGATTTTTACCAGAACATAATAATAATATATCAAATGGTTTATTGACCAAGAAAGTTATACATCGAATGATTCAATATAAAACATAGTGTCTTGGTTTACAATAACTGAATTAAAATTGGATTTATCCCCATTACAAAATTATAACAAAATGAAATCAAAAATAATAAAATACCTAAGAACATATACAACATATCAAGAACAATCAAGTCTCTCTAAAAGGAATATCAGTGCTAAAATGTCAAAATACTGTGTGAGTCTATGGATATAGAAACAATTTGTTAAAATGAGACATTATGAGGAATTCTGTGTGGAGTTAAAGTTTTGATACAATATACGGGATACTGGAATTCTAATACCGTGTAGTTCTGCATCTAATAGCATGTAGTAATTGTGAGCCTTTCCTTGTGTCCCTGATGTGTATGACATACAAAGGCTGTGGTAATGTCTGCGAGACCTCGAATTCAGAAGACCTCTTCCAAACCTTAGAGTTAGCTCCTCAAGCCTGCTGTACAATGATTCACATCTGAGTAATTTTAAAGCTCTTTCATACTCATTAAAGTTGCTGCCATGGATTATTTTGAAGCACCTTTTTTAGATGCATTCTAATTGATTATGTTGTGTTCGGGTCAAGCCTGGGTGCCACACTGGGGCTGCATATTCTAATGTTGTTCTGATGAACCATATATAAAGTGTTAGTATTGCCTCCTTCCCGAAGCCAAAATATCGGGCTCTATATATAAATATACAAGTGTCATTCTTCTTTGTTAAATGATCTACATGGTCATTCCAGTTTAATTCATTATTAATGTATACACCTAGGAGTTTACATTTGTGCACTATCGGTAGATTGCTATTGTTTAAAGTTAATTGTAGGTACACTATTGGTCTTTTTCATGGGCTGATTATCATAACTTCACACTTTTGTTGGTTTGATGACATTCTGACATGAACACTCTCTCTTGTAAAATTATCTAATGCATCTTGCATTGTAAATATCATATTGTTTTGAACATCAACTATTTTGGCTAATGTAATATCATCTACATATTCAACATGAAAAGTGGCATCTCTGCAGATGTTGATAACTGCTAAGACTAATGGGTCCAAGGTGTGTTCCCTGAGGTACCCCACAAATAATATTATCCCAGCAAGACAATGTATCATCACAGCATACTCTGTGTTGGCAACCTGTATGAAAGCTAGATATGAAGTTTAATAGTGAAGGACAACATCCCAACAGGAAAATTTCACATATGGCTCCTGAGTGATCCACATAATCAAAGGCTTTCTGAAAATCAATTAGGACATTCTGGGCCATTTTGTTCAGTTGTTCAATTCCTTTTCATACTATGTTCAATAAATGAATTATATAGTGATAAGTAGAACTTCCATTTAAATTGCCATACTGTCTGGGATCAAGATCTGGTTTAATATCTTCCAAGACCCACTCAGCAACAAAGCCCTCCAACATTTTACCAAGATTAGGGGTGAAGGAAAGAGGTCTAAGTTCTCCCAGCTGCTATATAACGTTCTTCTTAGGAAGAGGTGTAATGGTGGCACATTTCCATTTATTGGTAAAAACTCCACTTTGCAGACAGAGCTTAAAAATATGGCTTAGTGGTTCACTAATTCTGGAAGCAAATGCAACAAGAATTCTTCTTGGTAATGATTTTGGTGGAGAGTCCTTGCTGATATTCAATGAAAGTAAGGATTTGTAGACTTGCAGACAATCAGTGGTTGGTGGAGGGGACATTGTTAAAACACTTGGTAATTCTGTGTAATCAGTGGGTGGGTAGATGTACATATATTTCTAAAATGTTTTACTATTTCATCACTAATTTCATTATCTTCCAAACCATCCAAAAAGGGAATGTGATGGAGAACTGAAGAACCACAATTTTTCTTGTGGTCACAATGCTACTGACTACTTATTTTAACCCCAAAATCAATGGGTTTGTTTTTTTATTCTATGATGATATTGAAAATTTGGTCAATACAATGGCCCTACAATATCAGTCATCATAGAGAAGTGAACCTAAAGACCATCACTATATCCATCACTTTAGAGTTAAGGGTGTGTAAAGAGCAGGTACATTACTGTTGAGAACCCTAAATACCAACAAGTGAAATGAACACTGTGGCAAATAAGTAATAGTGTGAGAGCAATAATGTGCCATCCATAATACTCAAACTAGAGTAAACCAGCTGTGGTACACTGGCCTTAGTACTACTGTTGTAAAAGAAGTACAGCAATCGTACAGGAGAGAAAGTAAATCAGTTGATGATACCATAAACTTCAAAGGTTGCCCTTCTGAGTTAAGAGTAACAATAAGGGTTATGGAAATAGAGAAGCACAGTCATCAGTGAGTACAAGCCATAATACAACAGCTAGAGTACAGTAGCTTTAAAAGAAAGCCTAAAAACATTCATTTATTTTAGTTACAATAAGAAGGGTCTAAGATACAACATAGACACTTTTATTTATAACACACTTTTGTACAATTTAGGAGTAGAGTCATTGGATTTATTTACAGTGAAAGTATTCTAATTTAGGTAATTTATATCTATCTAATAATGGAAGACACTCATGAAATATTTTAAAAAGTGCCAATGCATGTTGCAGTCTAATTGGTGTCTAGGTCCTTAAAAAAATTTCTCTGCTAACTGGAAGCTAAAGCAAAATATTAAAGAATTCTATCCTTATTAGTTTTGATATGTCAGAAAACTGCAGCACTCCATATCTCAAGTACTTCAAAGCTATTAACAGTTCATCAAGCACCAGGATAGTTACCTACTAATGATTTCAAGATAATGTCATCATGCTACTGTGATCAGCTCCCATATTTATCTACTTCCCATAATTCTGGTCAAGAGAGTATTACATGCGGCATATCACAGTACTGGCAGTATTTTTTTGTGTCAATTAAAAATTTATTTGTACACAAGACACAAATAAAAATCAATACTGCCAATTATATATGTATGGTGGTTACATCACAACGGACTTTACCATCACAAAAGACAATACATAAGAGAACAGTCAAGAAAATGGTTTCTCCAAGAAGCACACTTAAGAAAATAATTTGAAAAGAAAACATGAAAATGCAAACCATCCAAAATGCAAAATTTAACATGCAGAAATTCAATGAGGATACATGAGTTGCTAAGACTTACCACAAATTCAGCACCACTGTTTATAACTAGAATATGTACTCCTTCTGTCTCAATCATTATGCAGTCTCCATGAATATAGTATACAAAACACAACATCATATCTAACACTACTCACGTGACTGATGTTCAGTTAGCCATAGATTTTGTCACATTGCACAGTAATAATTTTCAGTGAAGTTTAAGATCAAATATCTCAGATTAAATATTGTATATACAAATTTACTGTATATGCTCATTTTTTTTGAGCTACAGAACTATATTTCTGACTGAAAATTCTTATTTGTTACTTATAAACAAAATCCCTAATCATTATATTTGGAATACTCTTAAGACTCTCTTAGCTTGCATATGCTCTCAGTTGTAAACTCTGTCAATGGAAAGGGTATTTAATGTGAGTGCTTATTAAGAACACAAAGAACATATCTTAAGTATACCAGCATATGGTATTACTATATAAAGTACTGGATTGATTTCCAGATCATTAACTACTTTACCTGTAGGCTTGATTTTCAAAAATTGGCTACTTTACCTGGAGGCGAGGAGTATTTATACTGAGAAATTATGGAAGGTCAGTAATGCAAACACCATCTGACTTCGCACAAATCACATTACCATAAATACAAACACCTTAGATACAGGACATTTAACATTCACATGCCAGCATAGTTATCAGTAATATAAAACTTCAAATTAAAAACAATCATTCAAAGTAATTAAAATCTCTCCCTACCCAAAATACCATATTTATGCCTATACCTACATATAATATAACCAAAACTGTGGCAACGTTTACTTTCACCGACAAATTCCTTTTGCTTTCCATGGCTACAGCTTCGGTTACTAACTACACTTGGTAACTATTGCTTTCCAGCTACTTCTAAGTCCCTTGTGGACACTTTCAACTTGGATACAGTAGGTACACCAATCTATTAACAAAGCTCAGTTTGTGATGTGGTGACAGCTTCCATGAAAATACCTTTACACAGAGGCTGGGACTCCCCAGCAAAGGAGGTCCTCCTGCTGGGTGGATCTGCATCTGGAAGCTGAGGAGACTGAGAGTTGTGGGAAGGAAGGGAAGCAGGGCGGGGCTCGGAACGCACAGACAGGTCACGATTGAGCATCATGGAGCATCCAGTACTGCTGCTGGACACAGATCCTGCTCCTCACCACCAGGAGAAGGGCAAAGGTCAAAGTAGGTGAGGAAGGGGTAAAAGCAGTGAATGTAACCTCAGTCGGGATAGGTCTCAGTGGGTACGGGAAAGGTTTACAACCTAACTACCGATGTAAGCTAAGGGTAGAAGCAGATTTAGTGAAGAAGTGTCTCTATAACCAAATAGGTATATTTGCAAGTATTCTCAATCATTATCTAATCAACTTGGTTCTCAGAAAAGATGTATATTAAAGGAACACAGTATTCACAAACACAAGTTTCCATATCTGCAGTTCACAGTACATTACTTGACTTTTCAAGACCGTATCTGCTTCCAGGTTAAATCCCAGACCATCTATTACACTAACACATTTCATGATTATGATCATAAGATAAAATGCAAACACACATATTACACACTCAGTTTTGCATCAGCAAAAACATGCTGATTAATTATTCATTGTATATATTGTGTACCAGGATTACATACATATTCCAACTGCCAAACTTTTTCACTCTATTTTCATTGAGAATACCATTGCTTACAGTTGCAGACTGTCTGATGTGGAATGTTTCTTAATCCTAGCTAGCAGAACACAGTGGAGTATAAAACCCCATAGCCTGTAGAACAAAAAGAAATACAGTATAATATGTAATTTCTTGATCTTATCATGCAAGGTTGAATATAAAAGGTAGATCGTAAATGAATGGTATTTCACTCTGATAATGTACAGTGTCCACAAAACACAATGTCTGCCCACCCATATATTTTCAAAGGCAATACATGGCTAAGGTTTATTGTGGGTACAAGCATATGACGCCCTCAGGGTGAAATCTTCGTACATCTGGTCGCTGAGACTAGTGTTTCTAACAGTGTGAGCACCAGTAACCCACCTCAATGTACCTCAGACTATCTTCAGGAAAGAATGTTGTTCTTTCTTTACTCTTCCTGGCTGCCACTTTATTTTGAGAATTTCACTTTTAGGCACTGTACTTCCTCCAACTGTGCTTCAAGATGGTTGGCTCTTACCTTTCTAAGGAGGAGAGAGCCTACATTCTCACCTGGAAGCAAGAAAATGAGGCTACACTTGAGATTTTAGGCACACTGGGCACTCAGAATGCATAATTGGGTAGCTGCTTCCTACATCACCTCATCAGTGCCTCACCTCATTCATGAGATAAAGACTCCTTTTGCAGTAAGTCTGTTATATCTGAAATTTTTAAGTAATATTAGTTAAACTTTATTCAGTTTGGGATTCTTTCTGACATATATTGTAAAACCAAATATTAACAGAGCTGGATATCTGTGGTCCTTTCATTTGGGAATTATTACATTTGTTATTGGTGGCATATGTGGTTTGTTAATTCTATGCAGTCATATTACTTCTATGTAGTTATATCAATGATGTCTCGTTAATGAAACATGTAGTCTATGAATTGTAAGCATACTTTTGTATACTGTGTGAGCCGGTGTGTGGCCTGTTCATTATACTGGTATGTGAAGCAAGTGGTATATTTCAACATGATATGCCATGGTTGGGTGATATTTTGCCAATGTCATATTGGCTATTATAAAGAGAAATGTATGAATGAAATTCTTTAGTAAAAGAATGTGACTGGAACTGGTATGCAAGTCTTCACTTCATGCATATTTCTCAAGATTTGTGTATCTCATTCCTTTTGTGTACAATAAAGTTATTCAAGAATAATCAATGGTCATTTTTACTAATTTGTGCATCAGTATGGAATTTGCATATCATTGGTGGAAGGTGCACTGTTGAATGAATATGTACTCTTATGTCACTTTTGTTACTGACGTTGAGTCTGTCAATTGTTGTTGTATCCCATGTTCCAACATTTTAACAGCTACTAAGAGTATGCATTTTCTAAAGTCTATTAGTAGGTAGTAGATGGTAAGCAGCCAACCACCAGAAAGGTATGTTACCAATACTGCTGTCTGGGTATTGGGAGGTTTAATGACAGCTGTGTAGTGAGCCAGCACTTCAGTGGTTGTCAAGTTGCACTCCTCTGACCCAGGTAACTGTCTTTTCTTTCTGCCTCATCCACTTATGGACTACTGGCATCCAGTCCACAAACATACAATCTCTCCTTGTCATATATAACACTTGACAACATATATATCACAGCTCATTCTTCGTGACTCTAGATTTTACTGTGGTGAGCACTATGTGCTAACCTTGCCTTTTGGTAAAATGATTGGAACAATATATAGAAGTAATTGGTAGGAACATTCAGGTAGGAGCTTTAGGTAAAAGTAATAGGTAGGGAAATTGAGCAGGAGTGTTTGGTAGTAGTAGTCAGCAGGAACATTAAGGTGGGAGCCTCTACAAATACTGTGCTATAATTGCCCTCTGCCAGTAGCCTGTTAAAGGTGATGCACTAAAGGCTAAGAAGCGGCACTGAAGTTCACTAGTTATGGAGACTCTATTGTCATGGCCATCCCCTTGAGGGAGTTCCAGAAGGTAACAGACATCAGAGATAAAGATTGATAGAACATTAGGCTTAAGCTTTGCAGATATATATATATATATATATATATATATATATATATTTTCTTTTTTCTCATACATATTCACCATTTCCCACATTACTGAGGTAGCATCAAGAACAGATAACTGAGCCTTAGAGGGAAAATCCTCACTTGGCCCCTTCTCTGTTAGTTCTTTTGGAAAAGTATAAACTGGAGAGGAGGATTTCCAGCACCCGCTCCCACTCCTTTTAGTCGCCTTCTATGACATGCAGAGAATACGTGGACAGTATTCTATCTCCCCTATCCTAGATGCGGATAGGGAGCTGTGGTTTCAGTGCATTACACATGACAGCTAGAGACTAAGTGTGAGCGAATGTGGCCTTTTTAGTCTGTTTCCTGGCGCTAACTCGCTGACGCAAGGGGTAGTAAGACTATTTCCTGTGGGGCAGGTTGGTGCCAGGAATGTATGGAGGCGAGCAAGTGTGAATATGTAAATGTGTATATGCACGTCGACCCCAGTATACCACATCATTCCATTTCACTCTATTCCATGCACGCCTTTCAACCTCCTGCATGTTCAGGCCCCAACCGCTCAAAATCCCTTTAACTCCATCCTTCCACCTCCAATCTGGTCTCCCGCTTCTCCTTGTTCCCTCCACCTCTGAAACATATATCCTCTTTGTCAACCTTTCCTCACTCATTCATT
>JAYMFT010064122.1:0-14800 GCA_038088735.1 Panulirus argus | reverse complement strand
TAAAAGGCGACTAAAAGGGGAGGGAGTGGGGGGCTGGAAATCCTCCCCTCCAGTTTCTACTTTTCCAAAAAAGGAACAGAGAAGGGGCCAATTGAGGTTTTTCCCTCTAAGGCTCAGTCCTCTGTTCTTAACGCTACCTCGCTAACACGGGAAAAAGCGAATTTTTATATGAAAAGTATATATATATATATATATATATATATATAGTGATGAAAGCTTCCATAGAGATGAAGGAGACATCTAGTTGCCATACAAAATCAGAATATTGACAAGGGATTTAAGCAAAGCCCACGAAACAGTACTTCATTTGAAGATTCCAGCTTGTGTAAGTCACCACATGATGAATCTGTTGGTATTGGAGTTGAGGTAACACCACGAATGAAAAGTCACCAATGGCGTGGCTGTATCATTGGAAGTACTGTTTCGTCAAAAAACTTCTCACTCCAAGGAGTCTACATATTCCCTTTACTGGAAGTAGCTTAACTTTGGACTGTAGGAACCTTTAGAGAGATCCTGGGTAACACCAGGACTCTTTCATAGAAACTAGTCCTGTGGTATTTGTAAATACAGGAAATGAATATGAAGACTCTTGGCACTTAAGGGTTAAAGCCAACATTGTTGGCAATAGTCACAAACATCTGCTGGATCTGGGGGATTGTTTCTGCTTACCCAAAACCTAAGAATCCATGCACTCATTCAGGCCATACCTTACCCAAAACACAATTCATTTTTGTGGGGTTGATTTCCTCCTACAACACAGTGATGTTTTCCATGGCATCAATGATGTTATAATTTTTTCACCACTTTCAGATTGAAGGTTTACCCTCTCCATTTGTAATATTAAGGAGTTAGCAAAATGACCTCTATGGCAGTAAGTCTTGAAGGTGGCATTCACGCTCTGATTCTTGTTTCTGGAAAGGGAGTTAACCCCAACATCCTACTCAGTTGTTCAGGATGGCTCTGTGCATTGATAAAAATAAGCAGTTCTTTATTGGCATTTTTTTTGGGGGGAGGGAGGTAGGGGGCAATATAGTGCTCTACATCCAGACCAAATGAATTGATAAAGTTCTAATGAAATGCTTTGGGTGACTCAAGTCTTTTGGTTAGAATGCCAATTCATAGGCATTGCAGATTTTATTTAGCTCTTCGTAGTCCTAGGATTTTCTGAATAAAACACTAGCAAGGGTTTAAACATATAATCTCCTTCAATGTTCCCTCCTAGTGGAAATATCAAGAGATCTCTGGCTGCCTTAAACTCAGGAGCAGTCTTCTCCTCCATGCAAATTGACGTCTTGGCTGGTATTCTTTTCCAAAATATGCGAGTCTCACCCACATTAAACATTATTGGAACTGTGTAACCTGTTTTTCAATAATTATCTTCAAATAGCCAAGGTGCTGTTTTGATGTCTCCATATCAGTATTAGCACCTTTACCAGTCATGCAGATGTTGTTCAGAGTATAATGCCTTTTGAATCTCTCAAATCCCCTCTACTTGCAGCAGACATTTTCTGCTCTGTTGTCTTGCTTAGTTCATTCTTCATATCATAACACTCTATAATGACTTGGCCTTTTCCTGGGTGAATGTAGTGTTTACCTGCATAATCCTCATTTCTGGTCTCCTGACCACAGACTTAGTAGGTTTTCCATCTTTCCATCATACAGCTTTTTTTCCTATACACTGTCTTGTTACTAAATGGACTGTCAAAGAACTAGCTTTTATTGTATCATTTTTTTTTTTACCTAATAGTGGTTACATTTGAGTGAGTGAGACCCATGAATTTCTCATATTCATCAAACTTACTAATGACCTCTGATTTTACACGTAAAGTGATAGTAGAAGTAATTGCTAGGAACATTACATAGGAACCTTTGAAAACACTTTGTTAAAGTTATTCTCTGCTTGTGGCACATTAAGACACTAAAGGCTAAGAAGCGGCACTGGGCTTTTGCCATGGCCACTCCCGTGAGGGAGTTCCAAAAGGGAAGAGGTATAGATAAACAGAGAGATAGTGATAGCCCTACATTTTGTACTCTATTAGATGGTTTGATTCAGGCAAAAAACTAGATGTTATGTCAATGTGCTTAAACTTTACCCTTTTTATAGTGGCATGTAGAAAGCCAACTAAGGATGGCTTGCCTGTCGACTGCGTAATGAGGATGGTTTGTCTGCAGATGGTTTGTTTAGGAAGTCGTGATACAGACAGCTTGCAAACTGCACACATTAAATGACTTGCTTGTATACAGCTTGTTGAAGATGATTTCGCAGTAGATAGCTTGTTGAGACTGGTTTGGCCTAATTACTTTGTGACATGATGTACTGACCCTAAGAAATGAAGAGTAGCATACCTCCCATAATTTTGAATACTCCACATGGCAAGGTAAGGCAATTGTAACTCTACTGCCTACATACTCAGAAGAGCCATATGATTGTCTATCCATGCTGCAATCAGTTAATTCAAAGAACCTTGGTACAAACATCTGCTATTGGTTGGTGCCCCACTATTAAAATTGTGCTCTATTGGACACATTGCTTGCAGCAGAGCCATATCCAATGGGAGAGGGTGACTTGAGTGACTCCCCCCTCCCCCAACCTTCCTCTTCTGAACTATAAAGTATACAATGAATACCATTTTGATGGTGATTTATTATATCTTTAAGATTATTCTAATCCTTTCAGTCCCTTGAAAGGGAATTTCATTTATATGTATGTCAACTGTTTCAGTGACTTGCACATGACCAAAGACAAACATGTCCATTAACTCTCTTGGTTATAGCTATCAGTTGCTTTATGGTACAGAACACTTTATTATCATTTTGAAAATGGTCATCAGATGCACAATAAACTTACTTGTCTATGGCAGCTGTATTCAATCTTATGCAACATTTACTAATATCAGTGATTGGATTTAACATTCATATAACTTAAAAAATGCTTTTTCTAAAATACAATGAGTTCAAACATACCACTTGTTATGAGCTTTTCATCATTATCTTTGCAAATTCATAATTCACCTTCTTCCCTCATTGGCCAAATTTTGGATATGCATCTAGCCTGCAGATGCATCAGAATTACTTTTCACAATATAAACATGCACTGACACTGACTCTACATGAAATGTAAGTTACATTATACTGTTCATAGGTCATTTGCTCTTATGCATCATTGACTTGGGAACTGGGAATTATGAGAGAAAAACCAAGGAATTTACTTGACTTAATTTCCTGCTACTAGGAAAACTTCCCAAAGGCCACCTTGAGTGTACTTGCTTGGTTAAAACAGCAGCATTTCAAGGTAGCATTTCAGATGTTATGTAACACAACTGGGGCATGACTATGTATTATTTGAATATAGCTAATATAGCTAAAGTCACAGAAATCATGATGAAGAGTCATCTGTACAAACACCCAAGGAGCTCTAAATAATCTTCATTCTTTCTTTTACACCTCTTCCTCATCCTTTCATGTGAGATGGCCATAGTTAGGGCATGATTATACTGTGCGAAGAGAATTATTTGCAGCAGACAGTTTGCCTCCTAAGTTTTCCTGAGGTGGAGCTCTACAGACAGGTTAGGCACAATGATGACTCCTTTTTCCCTCTCATAGATAGATTTCTGTTCCTTATTTTCTCCTAGATAAGGTTCATATCAGTGCCTTTTTTCACCGTGTGCCATTTTCATGATCTTTCATTAACTTGGGTTGAATTTCATCAACCAAGTGACAGATTAACTTTGGAGTTTCTTTAGGTTCCCTTGTAAATTGCTGTCATCTGCTTCATTCATTATGTTTCTCATGACTTTGGCATCATTTGTAAAGATATTCAGTGATGAATCCAGCCCTTTAAGCAAGTCATTTATGTAGATCAGAAAGAGCAGTGAGCTCAAGGCTGAGCCTGCAGCAAATAATTCGTGACTTTAATCCATTGGAAAAAGACTCCCCTGACATCCTTTGTTTGTTGCCATCCAGTATGGTAATTTTCAATCTATTGAAGGAGTTTACCTCTTATTTCTGCCTAGAATCTGTCTTCTTTACCAATCTCTTGTTTGGCATGGTGTAAAGCACTTCTTGGCACTCCAGAAATTCTTAAGCCACCAGTTCATCTTTTTTGTTTATACTGTAGCTCTCTCTCTCTCTCATAGAAGTCTAAGAGTTATGGCATTCATGACCTTCTTTGAGTTGTAGCTGTCTCTCACTCAGATAGCTTCTCCTTTGCAAATAATTATCCATATGCTTTTTAAGCATTTTTAGGCCACACATTCCAGAGAGAGTGGTTAAAGTTTATATATATCTCTTTTGTGCTAAAAAGCTGTAAATGAATATTAGCTTCTAGTGCTTTACAAATTTCACAGTCACTCATATTTCAGCACAGTTTTTTAGTCCCCTTTCCTAAAGATATGCATGAGGTTTACCCACTTCCACTTACTTTGCAGCACATTGAACTATACATTTCAAGTTGCCTGTCAAATGTATTCACATATTCTTTCAACATATATAGAAAGCTCATTAGGACCATGAGCCTCATATGGATCAATGCCCTATAATAATCTGGTTATGATTTTTCTAGTCATTTTAATGCTTTTCAAGACCTTTTACCCATCCCATCACATCTTTTCATCAAGGACTCTTTCATTTAAATCCTGTAGCCTTATTAGCTGTCTTTTAACCAACAAATTGCTCCTGATGAATTCATGGAAAATTTTGGATTATCTCTTCCCTTGTCCTTAGTATTCTTTTTAAAGTTTGTCTGCTCCCCTCTCCTTATTGTACAATTCTTGTTTCTTGCTCTCTTATAATTCTGATATGCTGGCTTACTGTTGTGCCACCTCTTTCTCTTAAGCCCATTTGTTTTTTAACATTTTATTGAATCATGTCCTTTTTTCTTTTTTAATCATTCCTTTCTATCTGCAACCTTTTTCATAGTTGCACAATCTTTCAAAACAGATATCTATACTTGGCCACGGAACTCCACTTCCCAATTCATGTTGTCAGAGTTATTTTTCAAGTCTGTGTGTTACAATGATAGTTTCTGTGATTATATCTCATCTTTGAGTTAGGTTTACTCTTTCATCCTGCTCTTATGACCTCAGTAACCACATAGTCAAACCAAGTCATTGCATGATTACTTTTCATTTTTGTTGTTATATTTTATGGTAATAGTGTATCAGCCTCTCTGACTCAGTGATGTGCTCAGTGATATTTTGAGATTGGAAATTTTCCTGTACTCTATACATTCAAGGAAATTGTATATCCATGGCTTACTTTGTATCTGAAATCCTCCATTGTTAAAACTTTACCATCTATGAAGAATGCATGACCCAGTGCTTCCTTTGCCATCTTCATCGTTCTTTAATTATTCTAGATTATTATAGTTTTTTATTTAGATTATAAAGTATCAGCCCCACTATACATGTTTTTCCCAAAGCCATTCTTCACATTAGGTGCAGACTGAATGGGTTATCTATCACTATTTGTTGAAAATTGGTGTTATCCCTTATTAGGATGACCCTTTTGTCTTCCCTGCCCCTCTTTGCTATCACGTGTTCCTATACACAGAGTAGGCCAGATTTTATATCTTAGTAGGTTTCATCTTCACTACCCCAACATGATCTGGTTTGCTTTCCCTGATTCGCTCCTTACCATTTCCTTCACTGTTTTTAATCTGAGACTCATACTATTTAGCAGTCTTACCCTCCTTGAGCTAGTGGTGGAGTTATGCAGTCTTGGCCTCCCTAAGCCCTCTAACCTTATTTGTTGATTTGCATATTTTTCTTTAATTCCCTTTCATTCATCTCTCTCTTTGTCAGTTCAGATGAATGACCTTCTGAATTTATCCTTTTAGTTTTTTAACCTATTTCAGTACCTCCTATCTCCACAGCTCCATATCAAGAGTAATCCTTAGTAGTTGTAACTTGTCCATATCTACTGATTCTCTTAACTTTATTTATCTTCAGACTTTTTCTCAGCCAGTCCATAGTTTTCTTTATTTTTTTTGATGCACTCGTTCTTCTGAGCTACCCTTTCCTTTTTTTATCTGGAAGATGATTCTTTATCCCATAAATCATCACCATCTTTCATCTACCAACCTCAAACTGTATTGTCTTTCTCAGTTGTGGTGTAGATTACATCAGGTTTGATGCAACCTCCTCCTTGACTCTTAACATATTAAGAATGTGTATTTTCAACTTAGATTTATCCCAAACAGTCTGTATTAGTGCAGTTCTTAATGTATTACAAGTATGCTTGCTTTATGATGTCTATAGTTTAAGTTATAGCATAATAGTCCCTCAATTGAAACAAGTAATTCTGAAAACTCAGAGCAATGAAGGTATGACTAAAATTTTTAACTGATGGTTAAGAAGAATTGATAACAAATCATAAATAATTAAGGAGAGACAATATATGAAAAACAATGAGGAATTTAAAATTCCTTAATGTTGTGGCACCAGAATATCAGCTCACTTCCATACTTTAAACTGTTTTACCTCCTTCCATTCATTTGTGGCTCACACAGTGGTTACAAGAAATGTTTAATTTCTTGTATAATGCATGAATGGCATATTAGCATTAATGAGATGAGTGTAAATATTCAAGAATAGGTTTGCTTTATGTGGCCTTACAAAATGTATCTCCTGTACAAAGTGAGGGAAGGGCAAAGAAAACTAATAGTTCTTCCACTTATATTTAAAAGAAAATGGGTATTTTCCCCAAGACTGGAACACAGTTTTCCTATTCACTCAATAAAATAAACAAAATATCCTCAAACTGTGTTTCCTATAGTTTTTGTTTATTTCATTTATATTTATCAAAGACCAATTTTTATGAGAAAGTCTTGGGGTTACCATGATCTTTCTAAAGGCTCCTGCAGTTCAAGGATGCACCTCTTTCAGTTACAGGGAAATGTAGACTCCTTTGGAGTGATAAGTTCTTTGACAAGACTGTACTTCCTATGATACAGCCTCGCCAAAAGTGACTTTTTACTCATAGTGTAACATTTTGTGGGCAGAGTTTGGTAACACCATTTCCCATGGTTAGTTAGTGGGCAGAACTTGGCAACATCATTTCTTATGGTTAGTTAGTAGTATTCATAGTTATACAATTTTTTTTATCTTTAGTCATACTTGTACATGTGTTAGAAACTTCTGAGGAGCGTTATTAACTACTGCTGTAGGTGGTAAGCCATATTTTTGCAGTTTCAATAAATCACAGACCCATAAAATTTCTATATTTTCAATTACCATATTTTTAATGAGATTGATTCTTAAGTGAAATGGAAAAACTTTTAAGTGTCTGTGTGGCAAAGACATCGTCAGCTTTTCGTCTTTATAATCATTCAAGCAAAAATTTTCACAATAGTAGCTGTTATAGAGCAATTTCTTGTTGTGTAAGAGGTATATACTGTTTATTACTTGAGAAATGAACATTTACAACTTATGAACTGAAAAAGAATTTAAACAATGATATGAGAACTAAGGATTTCTTTGGCTTTCCTCATTATTTATCAACATTAGTATATAGGAATCATAAACAGCTGTTTTGAAAAATGTCTTGAGATTTATCACTAATTAATTTTTTATTTTTCAGGGCCTAAGGTGAACCTTACAAAATGGAATGGAGCAGAGGCCTTGCAGTACTGTATTTTAACAATAAGAAGACCAACTCCAGTGACTCATACTTCTGCATATGAATACTGGTTAAACACTAACAGCATGAAATATTGAATTCTTCAGCAAACTGTTATCTACATGCTGTGTATAAAGCTCCAAAGAGGGAGTTGTGGAATATAAGAATCCAAAATACTGTCTGAGGACCAGTGTCAAAGCAGTATTGATTCCAGGAGAATATTATGAGCCCTTGGTCTCTAGCCCATTTTCCTCATGTTGTGAATGAGCCTGTCCATTAGCTGTTTATCTCTGGATGGCATTACTCACGAGTGTTGCAGTGGCCTGGGTGTGCGACCAGTGTGTTTGTTGTATGTGTATATTTTATGTATGCCTACAATCTCCACTCATTCTTCTTTCCTGCATGTCCCTATTTTCTTGGTACAGCCATGCTTCATATTGTATAAACTTGTAGGGAACTTCTGCTATGCTCACATTGGGAGCATATTTTGAGCTGGGTCACACTGTGAGTGTAAGAATACTCTTACAGGTTGTCATACTTATGAGGTGGGTTCAAGTTTTCATATCATATTTCTTCCCTTCCAGCTATCTCTCTCTTGATAGCAGATGACTTGGGCAAGGGTATGCACCCACCTTAGAATAATGGCAGTTAATTACTGACCAAAGATCAGTTACATGAACTGAATAAAGCTGCCTGGTCTTGAGAGCCCATTATATATGAACACCAAGTGTCAATGGTACTTACATATCTGCCAGTTTAGGAACTTAATCAGTTAATGACGTAGATAAGATTAGGTAGACTTATATTATTCAATCTGGTGACGAATTTTGTATTTGGTGAGGGACTGTTTTCACTCGAGACTTACGTTGGCATTACTTATCAGAATACCAAAATTTACCATGGATATTGGTATACCTGGATGATTCATAAAATCAGTTACTCTTTTTTTCCTTTTTTGGCCCTTTCCTTTCTTGTATTCTCCATTATCCTCAGATTTCAGGACTGCAACTATGACAAGTATCAAGCACTATTAACTTAGAAGTTTGAGGTGTTTAACAAAGATACACCATTTTTGGCATTTGTGTGATATTTTTCTCGATTTTTTTCTTTAGAACTGAGAAATTTGTTAATCATACCTCTTTCTGGTTTATATCTAAGAGAGATTTGCAGATATCTGGGATGTGGATAATTAAGTATCCTACATATACAATACCAAAAAATATTTTGGGCAACTGTACATTTATTTGTAGATTTTTTTTTGCATGTTTCTTGTCTCATTGTTTGCTCTTATTTTATCATCCACATCTTCATCACAGATATTGCTGCAGTTGCATTTACTTGCAAGTAGTGGCAATCATAGCAAGTTCACATGTCTGTTGATTAATTTTTGCCGTCAATTTGATTAGAGGGCTTCATACTGTTATATCTATAGTTTTTATATGAATCAGAACAATGACATTTTATGCTTACTTTTATTTTCAAAGATGAAATTGTTTACCTGTTCTGTTAATTTGGATTGTACATTCAGTTTCATCTCTGAAGAATGTCATAACTAGTAACAATGTCTTGTATATCTTGCTGAACTCTCCTTAACTTTCACATTATGATTAGCAGAAGCCCTCATAAAACTACTACTTGACAATTATTAGCCCAGGTGCAGCTTCTAATATAACTTGGCTACTCTGGAATTGTATTTCAGAGATAGCTACCATTGTTTGATTATAGACGACACTTTTTCACAGATTTAAACTCTCAGTCAGTCCATGAATAATGGTAACCAACAAGTATGATAGAAATAATAATGAGCAATGAAGATTGTCATGGTCATGTTCGTAGTGCTCACTCTCGCTGACTAAGAATTTAAGTTAAGGCTGATATGAATCTCTGACAGTGGAGGATTTGCATAATTGCCTGTTTGATAAGGAAAGAAACTCAGATGTCAAGTAGTGACAATCATTTTTCATAAATGCACAAAGTTCCAAATATATTACAATATATAGTTCATTGTGTCAAGGCTGTATGATAGTTTGAAACTATTTTAGACAAGCCAATAACTTCCATGTAGTTAGTGAATGATACTTTTGTGTCATGTTGATTGATAAAAATTAGATTACAGCCAGAGATGCAGAGGAGCTGCAGATATCCACAATGTGATGGGGTCAGAAGTTGTAAACATGGGGTATTAGAGGAGTAGAGAGAAAGGCCTTTTTTAGATTGTCATGTGTTTCTATTTACATTGTGTATCCTAATTCACATTTTTTAGCTTTAGCTGTTAAAGTATTGTGTTTAGCCATATTTTTCTTTCCTCAGGCATAACTGGTCAAGTGATATTACAGAATTAACATCTTATGAATGTTCTAAAGATCTGGAAGGATACTCAAGTAGAATACTATATATAATACCATAACTCCAAAGATCTGGCTTTGATATCAGGAAGCAGCATAAAGGATGTTTACTTGTATCCTCTTAGATCTGAAGTATCCATTTCAAACAGCTGCAAATATTTTGCAGTTTCTTAAGATCGGTTTTTAGAAAGCTTATTGTGGCCCTGAGTTAGTCTGGATTTTGGGATGGCAAAGCATATACAAAGCTGAATGATTTTATTTTTAAACCAGCCAATAAGTTATCCTTGGTTAAGTGCATCATTGCCTAATATCTGGTGCAGAAACTCCATATTAAGGAAAAAAGAGATTGGAAGGTAGTTTGCAGAACTAGAGAAAAAGTTTTTTCATATTGTTCACTCTGACTGCTTTCCCAGCAATGAATTAGGAAAAAGGGAGCTGAGGGAAGTTAATTAACCCTTTCAGTGTTATGGACATCAATCTACTGTTACACAGCAAGGTGCAATGAACGTCATTATACAAAACTTAATTTTCTACCATAGATTGAATTCTTTTGGTTGGCCATAGATGGCTTTCCAAACAAAGGATGAGTCACCTGATAGTGACCAGGGTTGGTCATTGTACATTCTTCCTAGGGACTCACTGTGTCTTTGGTGCTCACTGCTGTCTACAGCTCTATGCCCTAGCTGCACCCACACTGGCCCTAATTAGGACTGGCCAGTCTACTGAATGGGTTTTTCCTAAACTGCTAGGTCTTTTCTCTTAATTGATAAGAATGCAACAATGAGTTTGATATTTTTTGCACCTAATCAAAAAGTTACAAAATATGAGTGAATGGAACTGACGTGTAGAATTAACCAATAAATTAGATGTGTTCTTCCTTAACTAGCAGTGGTTAAGTCTTAATTCTTAAGAAAAAGAAAGTTGGTTCTATATGTTTGTGCACCTTTTCATGAATGAAAAAGATTTTTTTTTTGCACATTAGGGACACCAAAAGATTAGATGGGCATCAAAAGGGTTAAGGATCCCATTTCATAAATGTACCAGCCTGTCATATAAACGTATAGGAATTATACTTCCCAGACCATTCAGTCCTACCAGATAAGGACAGTAAATACTGTTTGAGTATTATGTACATAGTCTGATAGAAAAATAAGAGAGAGAAAATTTAGATAATGAATAGAATTTGTTGTGTAAGGTGTGTGGTTCTAGAACTCATGATTGTCATTACAATAAGGTCTCCTTTGTAGGATACAGAATGAATTGAAGAGAATAGGTAGAAAAGAAATATAAAAATGAAAGCTATTATGTAGTAAAGCCTCTGAGGTTGAAGCTTGGGTCTTCAGTCTGTAGAATCAGTTCCTATAAATGGTGCATTTATGTGCATGATTCACTCCCATGTAGATGGGAACAGCTAATTAATTGATGGTTTGATTGATTTATCAAAATTATTCTTCAGCAACAGACAAGATTAGAATTACATTCAGTAGAGGTTAAGGAGAAGGTTTGAAGTGTGAATTGTCACAGTCTGACAATAATGCACTCTGTAAAGGGTAACAACTGCATCTTTACTGTGATCAGGCTAAAGACTTTTAACACTTATTTGTAACCTTCTCAATAGGAATAAGTGAAAAGAGGATCAGAAAAGTTTTTTAGTGTGGCAAAACTCCCTACACCTAATGGCAGTCTGTCTTACCATTCAGCAGGCTTGATCATTCAAATCTCAGTCTGTAGCCCATAATATTCTCCATTCCCAGCTAAATTTTTAGCATTATCTAGAACAACAACTTACTCTATAATACCAAATAAATTCTTCCACAATGCATATATATAACTGAAATGTCTGTTGGTCAAATCAGAAAAAGAGTACTTCCTCATTAAGAATTCCTAATATACTGTAGAAGGTGAAATAAATGACCCCCAAAACATTAAAATATTACATAAACATACAGATAGAAAAAGTCATGCCTATCTTGGATTAAAATTGAATCCCCCTCCCTTGCTGCAAGAGATATCAAGAAAGAGAGGAAGGAGCAGGGGCTGAAAAAAGGGTAAATGAGAGCTGGGGTGAGAGAGTATTGGGAAACTTCAGGGGGAATAAGAAATTGTCTTGGAAGGATGTTAATAGTGTAAGGAGAAATGGGAGCATCAATGATATCAGATGTAAAGTGTTAACAGGTACAGATGGAGTGACTATTCTGAGGAACTGTTGAATATGTTGAATGATAGGGTAGCAGATGTTAGGGCATTTAGGCTCTGGAAGGTATGCAAAGCAAGTCATAGCAAGTGGTTTGGTGACATGAAAAGAGGTCATTAGAAAACCTTGCCTAAGGTGAAGTTTGGTAAGGTGGATGGGACTGCATTTGAATTTCTCAAGAAGGGAAGTGACTCTGACATTGATTGGTTCAGTAGGATTTTTAATGTAAGCATAGCCCATGGTGAATTGCCTGATAATTGGCATAATCCTTGTATAGTGCCACTGTATAAAGGCTAAAGGGACAAAATTGAGTGTTGAATATGCATGGTAAGTTGTATGAAGAATAATAAGTGTGAGGATGGGGGCATGCACAAAGCACCAGACTGGGGAGGAATAATTTGACATTCGGAGTGATAGAGGATGTGTGGATCAGATGTTTTCTTTGAAATTGAATGTTGAGTATGCATGGTAAGCTGTATGGAATAATGGTAAGTGTGAGGATGGGGGCATGCACAAAGCACCAGACTGGGGAGGAATAATTTGACTTTAGGAGTGATAGAGGATGTGTGGATCAGATGTTTTCTTTAAAGACAATATGCGAGAAAAACTTAAGAAAAACATAAGGATTATGTTTAGAGTTATGCATGGATCTGGAGAAAGTGTACGACTGGGTTTATAGAGATACTTTGTGGAAAATGTGAATAGTGTGGGAGAAAAGCTAGAAGCAATGACAAGTTTTTATCAGGATATTAAGATATGTGTGCAAGTAGAAAGAAAGGAGGGTGTATGGTTCAAGGTGAAGATGAGATGTGGCAGTGGTCTGTGATGTCACTATGGCTGTTTAATCTGTATATGGATGGGGTGGTGAGGGAGATGATTATGAGGATCTTGGAGAGAGGGGCAAGTCTGCATTCTGTCTTGGGTAAGGTCGGGCCTGAGAGATGATAACATGGTGAGGTTTCTGAGTTTTAAAAATTGTGAGAAACAAGAAAGTTGAGATTATGTGTAACTAATAGCAGGAAAAATGGAAAGAGACAGGTTAGTTGGAGTATGAGATGGAGTGAAGAGCACCTGCAGGAAGTGAAGTATTTTAGACACCTGTAAGTGGACATGGCAGGAAATGGAACCATGGGAGCTGAGGTGAGCCAGAGGGTGCATTTAGGAGTGTTTGGAAAGAGGGGGTAAAGATATTATGTTTGATGATATAGTAGTCTCAGTGGATGCAATGCATGGACCCTAGTTCAAATAGTATAGAACAGGGTGGATGTATCAGAAACAAGAGGAGAATGTATGAGAGATGAAGAGAATGTGCTGAATGGTTTAGATATTTGGAGAAGGTGAGTGAGGAGGACAAGGAAAAGGGGGAACAAAGATGGAAAAAGAAGGATGGCTTTAGGCCTGAACATGCATGGGGATGTGAGGTATTCATGGGATAGAGTGAATTAAAGAGGATGACATGTAGTCAGGGCTTATTAAACAGCCAGAGGAAAGCATGGGGCCTGGTTGTGGATAGAGGGTTCTTACTTCGGTATATCATACAAAGCAGCCAGTGTATGTCAGCAAATGAAGTTGTTTGTTCCTGGCACCACCTCACTAATGTGGAAAGTGGCAAACAAGTATGAAAAAAATAGTATCAACCCTGAGTGTAATTTTCCCAGATTCTGTCATCATCTAGCAATGAGTTCCTATTTTTTCCTCCTTCACCTTAGGCATTATATAAGTTGTAGGCTAGCCAAAACAATTGATGATTGCACCATCATAGTAAATACTTACAGTATCTGTTTCTACTTTGTATGCTTGTTATAGAAGGTACCTAAGAGAGCCACCCCTCCTGTACTATCAGTTGTAAAAGTGGGAAGAGGAGGAGCCAAGTGAGGATTTATCCTCAAGGGACCAGTTCCTATTGTTACTATGTTGAGGTATATAAAAGAAAAAATCTAACCTACAAATATTTATTAAAGTAGAGCACTGCTCGGGTCTTAAAAGTTGATCCTGTTTGTGTTATTTTTCATTATTAGACAAACAAGAATTTCAAGAGAAAGATTGAATAAAAAGAAATTCAAAACTTATAACATTTTGTCCCCCATCAGCATGGAAAACACTAGAATATGTTTCCATTTCATTGATGCAAGCTAATTGAACTATTCAGTATTACGTAGATAGTGAGATATGTATACAAAAATTCAAATCCCAGGAAATCCTGAGTAGCATATTCAGTCAGGTGACCAAAATTTCTAAGATTTTTTAAAATCTACTAAAAGATTTAATAATAATCCATACACAGTCTAACTCTTCTGAGACTAAAGCATCAAGTCAAACTATACAGTACTGTTTTTTGAAGCCATGACGTTTTCATAGTATAAGTAAAAATTCACAGGAAAATGGAACTTTAGCGGGATGTAAGCTTACTGACAACCATAAATACCTCATTTTTATGACCTTCCCATCTTAGAGTCCAGACTATCTTGACAAGTGATGCTAAAGGGCACTCATTTAAAACAGAGAACAGTATTTTTTTTTTATGTTAGCTGAGACGGCATGAGTAGCTAAGGCCCTTATCAAGGCCATCCCCTCCAGTTTTTACTTTTCCAAAAGAAGGAACAGAGAAGAGGGCCAAGTGAGGATTTTTCCCTCTAAGGCTCAG
>JAYMFT010064111.1:0-14801 GCA_038088735.1 Panulirus argus | reverse complement strand
CCACTCCTGATGCCACCCCGCCCCACGGGAAATAGCATCGCCACCCCCCACGCCGGCGAGGTAGCGCCAGGAGACAGGCGAAACGGCCACATTCGCTCACACTGCCTCTAGCTGTCATGTGGGGAAACATATATATATATATATATATATATATATATATATATATATATATTTGCGCAGATCACATCCACATGTGATTTGAACCATTTGGGCTGGACTGAGACCTTGGATAACAGGGTGTTCCGAGAACTTTCATTTTCTTTTTTGTTGAATCGGGTTAAGTGATCATGGAAAAAAAAATACCGTATGATCACAATACGCTAGTTTGTCTCATTTTCCTTAATATTTTTCTCTTAAAGTATCGTTCCGGGCTATTCCCTGTCGTTCTGGTTTCTACCTCAACCAGGAATGCAGAAGGGCTATTCCCTGTCGTTCTGGCTTCTACCTCAACCAGGAATGCCAGAATACCGACAGTTGGATTACCGAGTGTGTATACCTCCGCCCTGTGATTGGCTAAGGATTCTAGACCTCATGATGGATTCATGACGCCATAAATTCATTTTCTTTCTTTGCAGTGTCAGTGAGTGAATAAACCATTGCTCAATATACATTATGGTATAATATAACTATCAAGCAGCTGCTTGAACACAAATGAATAAAAGGTCGAAAGTTCTAAAATATCATAGAGACTGCCTTCGTAAACAAAAATAGACTTTTGCTCGTCACAATGGATTACAATGATAAACGTTAATCAACAATTGCTAGATATCGTGTTCACGAGACAACCAAAGAATATTGAAAGACTCACCTAGTGCAGGTGTTTAATGGTGTGTAGAGGCTTCGGGCAAAAGATATGTCAAAAACATGAGAAGAGCGCTGTATTCAACCATGGAAGAGGAGAGAGTGACGCCACTTTGAATTTGGCGCCAAAATTGTGCTCAACAGAACCGTCATCACACTGTGCCACGTCATTTAAAGTTTTTGATGCGATACCTATTCTTTAATTAAGAAAATTGCATGAAATGCCTTCATGGTATTTTTCTTATTTGAAATTTTTCATTAAACCGAAAAAAGACGTCAAAATCGATAATTTCCGTATATTTTCTGAGCCTCGAAGTGACGTCATGGGCTACCGTCTACGTCATAGACTTTTGGTGGTTTTCCGGATAGCAGGCAAATTTCGGTAATCGGCAGCCCTGCCTCAACCCGTTTAAGCTACGGTCCAGAGGCTTAAACACTGATATCAGAAACCGAATCTGTTCACACTTAAACATAATGTTAATATCATATCCTGGCAAATAATATATGGCGTCCTTTAATGTAATGTCTTGGGTACATTGTTATTCTTGTTTATATGTCCGTAACATGACGGTCACAGTGAACTGGAACTTGCTCTTTTATTCTGACGACTCAGCTCTGATCGTGTCAAGGGGGGATGTAACTAATATCGAATTAGTATTCTGTGAGTTTCAGATATCATCCACTATTGCAAACAGCCTCGTAAGGACAGAATGACCTGGTGCTTTTTTAATTCATTTGTATTCCTTTATATACCAATCAACAAGACATCTGAAACGTAAACTATGGTTAATGGTACGTTACATGCTGCCTATTTGGTATACACACGCGTCTAAATTAATTTTAGCCGAAGATGGCAACTTGAACGTCTGAATACGTAAAAAGATATCCCTCCGTGTAGGTAACACTTATGGCACTGAACCAGTGTTATCTTATCCTGGGATTTCATATCTGAGCTAGGATCACTTGACACTGATCTCTAATTCCAGGATTAAACATATCCTGGTAATGTCTAACCCATTCAATCACAACTAGGAACAAATTCCTCCACCTGACAAAACAGACGTCTGTTTGGGTTCTTGAGGAAAATGTCTCACATTTCCGTAACTTATCCAGAGTTATAATGAATACCAGATGCATATAAGTTATGTCATAACTTAAGAACAATATCTTGGCCCATTTCCCTAAAACGTACACATTAGCCAAGAAACTGAACTGGAGTATCAAAACACAAGACCTATATGAAATTTTCAGAGCGAATATTGGGATGAACTCATTCAAGATGTACATTGTGCAGTAAAGTCGTCTATACATAAGACAACCCTCCTCTGTATTTCATAGCTTCAACAACACGGCAAATCAGTTACTTGCACCTCGCCCAGAGACAATGTACGATAATGTTGGGTATATCACGCTTTCGCGTACATACCGCAGGCACTAACGCCATAGGCAGATTATAACTGATGATTCTAAACAGTTCACACAAGGGAAGGTTGTTACTTCCAACCGGGTTAAGAAAAGTTGTTTTAGGAATGGTTAAGAATCATGGTATAATCGGAGACACACACTCGCTCGAAAGTCCACACCGGGAATACAGGACATTTTGAGGGTATGGGTATAAACTCAGTCTTTTACACATCGTGGACGAGAGAAATATACATACAATATTAACTTGATACATTATACAGAGGAAAATTACGTAAGATACAGTGTCTAGAAATGGTGAATCCTTATGTGCCAACACTTAAACCACTACCTCGTGAATCAACCCCCTCCCATATTACACAGACTTACAACTACATCCACACGCATAACAGTGTTCATCTCATAGATGCAAGTGTGTGCTTCCTGTTGCTACACTTTACCTACCATCCTTCTCTGGTGACTGGTCTTGGTCTTCCTCCCGAAGCCCCTGACAGAGCTCGAACTAGGCTTGATGCACCTCCTGAGGTAGCCATCCCTACCACATAATACAATAACAAATCCCTACCAAGTAATACAATAACAAATCGCCACCCACTAGGCTTGAGACACCTCCTGAGGTTAACCAACCCTAATATATGCTACAGTAACAATTCGAACGATTGGACCAAGCACAATGGATATTGCATAATCTTTCAAACAGAATATCCCAACTCATAACTCTACATCGGATTCACCACCATTCCCCATTTACCTGGTTTAAAGCACCAAATGCAAACAAAGACAATTCTAGCAGGTCGGACAAGAGTCGATTTAACAGATAATGGCCAACAGATTATCAAGATACACAAAGAATTGTTCACTGTAAAAGGGACGGTTACTGTAGGGTTATTAGGTTATTTTCTGAAGTCATAAATGAATTAACATTAGAAACGAGTCAAAATCATTTCTCACGTAACACCTTCATAAAGTTAGCCCATAGCAAGCTGCTGACAGCCCATGAAATACATAAAATGGGGCATTTCATCATGCAAACATCTATAAAGACATTCCTACTCGTCCCTTCAACTCATGGCAGTAGCTATCGATCAGTCAGTCGCAATCTTTATGACCAGATTCCTGTAGCATTCTACTCTTTAATGTGTATCTTGTATAAAGGAGCCATCATCAACCCTGCAGAACAAATATTTGATTGGTGTGACAACGGAAGAATCTTTCCTGTTACCGATCTTTTCACGTCTCGTACATCATCTGGACCTCCTCGAACTTGAAGCTGCTTGACGTCCACCAGCCCCTTGGCGATCATGTCAACAGCGGTTGGGTAGCTGAAAGAAACAACAGGTTAGCAGCGCTCGGGAGAAATAATACCGTAACGTGGAGAAATTAGGGTCAGTTGTGGAGAGAATGGGTTAGTTGAAAGGATGTTGTAATTGAGATAGGTAATGAAGGAAGAACAGGAGAGGAACGACATACGACAATAAAATAGCAAAATAAAGTTTCAATTTACAGTGCGTTGTTAGTAGGGAAAGAAAAGGCATTTTCTTACTATATCAAGAAGTTACTGGCGTAATCTATTTGTGTCAGCTCCAGAGTTGCATAAGCAGAAAAGGAGAAAGAGGTTACTGATTTCCTGTCAGGTATAATTCAGTTTTCAGTAAGAATGGAAATGTAAAACACGCAAAATAATGCACTGGAAACACAGTAACTTAAGAAGTTACCTGACAGCTTTAGCTTCCTATGAAACAAAAGTTCTTTCGTAAACAGCTTAGAAATAGCAGATATAAACACAAGGACATCCGTGCTGCTGTGGCAGATAGAAGATGGAAAACAAAGATTAAATATAAAATATCAAGCGTGGGGGAATATGTATAATACTTTAACCCAGAGGATTCTTCGCCCTGTGGTCAGTGGGTACCAGTTGGGTCTTTGCATGCCCCCTGAAAAACAAGTCATACCCGATGGTAAACATAACGTAAGCTCTAGGAAACGTATGCCTAGAAAGCAAAACGTACTACTTGCCATATAGTATCCTCTGAAAAAGAAGACATGCTCCCTGGAAAATATAACAATCCCCCCCCCCTGGAAAACATGTCGTACCCTGTAGAAAACATTTCACACCCTAAAATACATATCGCAATCCCTGAAAAACACATCGTACCCCTTGGAAAATATGTCGTGATCCCTGGGAAACTAACATACCCCCTGAAAAACATGTTTTACACCTTAGAAAAACAAGTAGCCCGTGATGAAGCCACGGCGCGTCCTAGGTTGAAAAACCCCGGCATAAGCGGCACAACTGCTACTAGCTGGTGTAGCAGTAACAACCCTGACGTCGACCTCCCTGATGGCAGCGTTGACGATCGGCAGCATTACCTCCTCCGACCCGATACCCACCAGCATGACCACAACATGCGCGTGTCGCCTGCAGGAGATGGACTGGACCAGCGTGGAATTTAGCACCTTGAGCACAGCTGTACGATCCCTTGGGCACGACGGTACGATCCCTTGAGTACTACGGTACAATCCCTTAAGTATGGCCTGGCCCTTTTTGACATGTTGAAGGTCTGTCTATCACACCCAAGGGTCATGCCGTCGTGCTAAAGAAATTAAGTCCGACATTCGTGCATGATAACCAAACACCTGAATGCAGACAGTCTGGAGATCTAAGACATGGATGGATTCAGTGACCATGAAAAAAAAATCTAAAATCCTTGGACACAGCGATCAAACTCCAGGGTTTTACAGCCCAGCGCGCGTTATTCATCACCCCTTCACACTCACAAGCCTCTATCATGAGCTTCTAGAATAGTCATCGTCACTCAAAGATCATTATAATCCCCCTCGTGAATACTTGGGCATAGCTACTTTAATACTTTAAGTGCTAACTCTTTATAGCGTAAGCACACTCATAATAAGCTAGTGTACTATAAATCCCATGAGTGTGATGGTGCGTGTGGTACTGAAACTTAGGAAGATTAAGTAACAAAAACTCCCTCGTGTGACAGTCCGTATACCTTACTTCCACGACCCCTTGAGGCGCTTATGCCATACACCCTGTTACTGCAATTCATGAATTATGTTATACAGTAAAAGGGTCAAAGAATAAACAAGTAGCCACCACATGCGTATGGCTTTCCATACAGTTCGTATCTTCCACAAAATGTCATTCTCCATCCTCTTTCAACCACCTGAGATTCTCCAAATGTTTTAAGAAAACCCTGATATGTAAACCTTATCATCCTTTGCAAAATTGTCCAGCCTATTGTGCTAATACCAATACCTCACGATCGTACTGCAAGGGCGGAGGCTCGGTTCTCTAAGTCGGTAATGCATCAATAACTCTCTATCTGGCTTTCATCTTTTTCTGCTGCAAAGAGAGTCATGTAATACAGTGTCACAAATCGGTCATATATGTCACCTCAAAGCTAGATGCAGTCGAATAAATGGGTGAAATGTGTCTCCCACACATCCTGGCCGCTTCAGTCTTTTACTTCCCGCACTAATTTACAAGTGAGCGGGGAGGTTGTGGTGGCAATATTGCAGGTATCAAGAGGAAAATGGAGAGAGCAAATGATCATACCACTGAACAATATAATTTTGCCGTTCTTTGGCATTATTGTGAGAGTATCTATTAAAAGTCAGTCAGAGTCCAAAGGTCAATTGCGAGCTGGTTAGCGTCAGAATTTGATTGAATCTTCGGTGGACATATAGTGTATTTTCCGGCCCTCCACAGGAGCTAGCATACGAGGGCCTAGAGTGCTCGAATCTGCTAATGTACATAACAAGGGAGAAGTTAAAACCCTGTTGCACCATATTCTGAACTTGTGTATATAACACTGGCACTGAGGTTGGAATAAGCATAAACTCCATCTTTCAACCGGAATCCTCGGTGAAGATTATAGTTGGATATGAAGAAGGGACTAGTGAGAACATCATTACAAAACTGTGTCCCAGACAGAAGTAAGATATTAGGAGAGGTACTAGACAGATGGTGTTCAACAGAGGCGAGGTTACTAGAGAGATCCGGAATGTTGGTATTGTGAATAGAAAAAAAAAAAGAGGATGGTCTAATGGAGAGGGAAAGGTCTTGGGAGGGGCCGGTACTACTACTGCCAGAGCCCTTTCTCTCATTGGCAGTGAGTCAGGCGGAAAGCTGGAGATTCTTAGCACCCCATGATGCCGGTTACTAGAGGCCATAGATTTGTTGGACTCTGTCAAGATTATACTTAGAAATGTTTAAGTGGACAGGAGTTGGCAAGAGTACTTATGTGAAAAAAATAAGCAAGGTTTGAATAGGTGTATAGTGCTCGTAAGAAGATGGCAGGACTAGCTAGGTAGTCCTGTTTTGATGAGACAGAAAGTAAGACCAGGAATCCTAACATGGAGAGGGTAAGATGTTTCCGGGCACTTTAACGGTAGTACCACCCTGGACGGCTGTTCTCAATAGCCTATGTGCTTTACAAGTTGCCCTGATGGTTGGGTTGGGGTTGGGGGCGATGACGTGTGTGCAAAAAGCATTAGAGCGACCTTGAGCCTAGCTTAGTGAATATAAGGTTACAGCAATGTTGGCCTTCGCACTGGAGATGGTGTGGTGATCCTGAGTGTAGCTAAACGAAAAGATACAATGAAGATAAGAATGTAGTGCAGATAAAGGGGCAGTGAAAATGAATGTAAAACGTTGATCATGGTAGACTGTTGATAAGTGTAATAAAAATGAATCCTTAGAGAAGAGAAGGGAGTGTAGAGATAATTTTACACCATTTACCTTCACACGCGTATAAGATCATTTCGTATCTCTCGAACATTTACATTTGCGTAATGGAAAAATCTTCGAAACTGTTAGCAAGAACATGGAAGGAGACGAAATTTTTGAACGGAGAGTAGGAGGGACCCATGCGAAAACTGGTAAATCGTCGACCTATCGGAAAAATCCCGCCAACTCTTTCAGCCACTGATCCAACCGATTGTCTCTGACCCCTAACTGTACACGCGCCTAGTGTCTTTGAGAGTCAGGTTTGTGGCTACATGTTGGGGGCTCCACGGCTGCGTGCATGTCGGGCGACCTCACGGACTGCGTCCCAGTGGCTCCATATTTGATGTCCTAACTCAGGATTTGCACAATTTACGGCCGGCCTGAGGGCCTCACATCACATGGCTGTAGAAAGGACATCTGAACCTCTTGAACAAAACCATGCGACCCTTTAGCGCGACGGGGCTACTGTTGCGAATGATGGCTACATTCACCAATACAAAATATGCATCAATGGTCGTATAATTGTGCGCTCTTGGATCGTACAGTTGCTCACAAGAGATTAGAAGAGCCACAAACACTACAAATTATATTTATATTTCACTCAGAATACCACATGCTTCTGATAATAAATTACTGATGAAGTTTGGACACGAAAGCAGATAAAGTTATTGTTGCCGTTTTGGACATCCAGTGAATTCCAAGACTTAAAAAATCCCAAAATTTGCTGGATGTCCAAAGCGGTAATAATACCACAAACATAACCTAAACAAGATCTGAAATCCCAAAATTCGCTGGATGTCTGGTAGGTTAATAATATCGCAGATAAATTTCAAAAGTCCTATTAAATGTAGGATCTTCTACTGTTTCATGCTTATCCATAACAGTTTACGACAATCTGTGAGAATTAACAGTCGTGTACTAACCATGGGGATGTGACCGATGTCATGTAACATGGGAAACTCGTTGTCGTTCTCTATATGAACTGTGTCTTCTGCTCGAATTCGCCAAGTTATGCGGTTGCCTTATATGGACTGCCAGTGTCCGATTCCTTGCACACCAGATGGAAGTTTATATATATATATATATATATATATATATATATATAATTTTTAAATGTCACAAATTATCTTAATTCAGCATATATAGTGCTGATAGAAGATTTGATTCACACAGGGAATCCCGAATCTTCTGGCCATCATTATCGAAGACAACACAGAGATAAGAAAACAAAATATTTGATATATAGCTTCTGATTACAAAGAAGAAAAAAATATTTGAAACATCTTTACGTCATCAGAAACTATGATTGGAGTTTAAATTAGACAGACTGGCAGTGCGGTACGATGTATGTTTTTCTTAATTGGAACTGAAATGAATATCGTACTATAATGCCGTGCCATACCTCTAACTATATTTCATGTCGTACTAGTACGGTTAAAAAAACATGCCTTAATATCGTACCTCAAAAAAGAGAAAGGATGATAATAGGAAAAACTAATGTTATTCTCCCTTTTCATTCCACACTCTGAATTCTGAAATATGAAGCCTACGAAGAAAATACTTCCTTTACAGCTCACATATATAATTATTAATCTCACCAGCAGTTCACCGCCACCTAAGTCTATACATCGATATTTACGTTAATATAATTTACATTTCCTTATGCCATATTCTAAACTCTATCTGCTAGATGACCAAATTATTATACAAAGTATACGGAAGTTACAGGTTTGGATGAACACAGAGCCATGACCTAAAGTTCATCAGGCCGCCACCAGGGTTACTTGGAGAAATGCTATTCTATCATTGTCTAAGATTTATGCAAAATTATAACGTATCCGGCAATAGCACGAAAAGAAACAGAAATATCACGAAAAAATAGTACTTTTTTCAGTGTCGTGCCAAAAAATGTTTCGAAATGTCCTCGTAAAAAAAAAAAAAATCCGTATCGTTCGCAATTTCGTACTGTACTTTACTATACTGTCAGCCTTGCTTACGAGTAACTCACAATCGAAATAATGTTTTATCTTTGAGATATATTGTGTTTTATCTCTCCTGCAAAGCTGCACACACTTCTATGTACCATGTGCATGACATCAAACATGAGTTGTTTCCGATACCGCCGCCATATTTGTTTCTGATAACCATAGGTCCATAAGATCAAGGAGGGCTTAGTACACGTATTTACTTTATAATTTCGCGTGTGACATGTTGATAAGGATTCTGGTGCTTTAAATATCTTAAAATATGCTAAAGCTCCTAATGATGTTGCAAAGAAACGTTATTGTTATCGAATAAAGTGTGACAACCGATACACGCGATTTCGAGTGAATGTCCGGATAGCTGTTGAGTGTGGTGCCAGAGAACCTTCCGATGTTTCGTTTCCTGGCGTACACCATCACCTGACCACTTCCCCTTGCTACACTGGAGAGCCGCGCAGAGGCTACAAAAGTGCAGTTATAAATAATTTACAGATGGGTGTGTAGAAACATGCGCTTTTATTTACGAAAAGACTACTTCACTGCGACTTGTGTAAGTTTATTTGCATTATATTTTTAGTACTGTTCCATAATGGTAAGTGATTTTAAGTAATATCTGACGAGAAAGCTTTCGTATATGTTTAATTGAAGATTTTTAAGAGTGCCATGCTTCTATGAAAAAAAATTATTTATATGGTGCATTGGTCAATTGTTGGCTGGTTTTAATTTTTGCTACCCATATTAAAGCACTGACTTGAAAAGCCTTATTGCAAGCTACCACATTTAAAGGTAACCTGCAAATATTTGGAATTATTGGCCTAGAACCATGCCTACCTTACCTCTCGTGAAATGTGCGCTGCATAATTTGGAATAGCTTTGTTTGTTGCTATTATTCTTTTGTCACCTTTTCTCTGCATGAAACCGATAGATGGAGTGACCTGTCTCTCTGGCTCCACTTGAACAGTCTACAGACGTGCAGCAAGCTATTTTGTTGCAGTGAATTAAGCCTAGGGCTTTACATTGGTGCTGCTCCACATAGTTAACTATCACCACAGCGAAGATGATCACAAGAATGGCGGATGTTTGAAATGCGCGCGCGATTAGTGACGTCACTGCCCAACGTCCGTTATGATCATGTCACACAGATATCTGGATTCAGGATAAACATCATTTCCATTGAATGTACGTATGAAATATGATGGTGATATACGTAGTGTGTCAGTTTTAAACTACTATCCGTCTGTAATAATGATAGCCATGAAAATCAGGATAAGGTTTCACCCGTTACACGTCACAATTTGTTTCTACTCTTTAAATCCATTGAAGGATATTATTTCAAATATTAATGGTTAAAATTTGTAGTTTTCGCACAAAATACTACAAAATTAGAATTCACTTGCTGCCGTGATATTCTGAGAACTCAGGAATCATTTATATGTTTTTTTATGTTGAAGGACATCATGAGTCATCTAGGGAAATCTCAACAGAAGTATCTTTACCTCACTGAATTCCTGATCATTGCAGCAGCAGCCAAGCAAGGCCTGCAACTTCCACCATCCCCCAACCTAACGATTTATGTCAAAAGCGCTCAGGAATATGCAGGTACCAAAATTATATCCACGTATTCCTTCTTTTATCGTCATTAACACGTACTGCTGTAGTGTCCAGCTATAGCTTCACAAAATGAGGTGTAAGTGATTAAACAACTGAGGTTGGTGTGAGACGAGTGATGGAGACCATGATTCCGGCGCGCCACGACCGTCGGTACCTCCTCCCACCCCTGTGCTGACGATGACCAAGCACAAATATATGGGGCTCAAGGATTTGCATCGCTTATTACTTTTTTTTCATAGTGATCATTTCTTTCCCATAAACGCTCTAACAAACCTTTCCCAAATCATACTGCTCCTAAAACCTGTTCGCTTAACGCACCAACATGTGATTAGGAAAATTATTCATGGTTTTATTTCCAGCACTGTTAAGGTATGGGTTGCTCGCTGCCACCATAGTGCAGCAGTACACATGGAAATTTACTCTTAGTTCAGATTCAAAATTTTACAGTTTAGTTGTCACTGATCAGTTTCGTAGCATTTGTGTTTCAGCAGTTGTCCGTGCTGGTCGTGAATCTTAGGTAGCTCAGCTAATTAGCTGCCACCCTTCCATATTTGAGCTTTCTGTATGTTTTTTTTTTTTGAGGTTGAGGAAGTTAATGGTGAAACCAGTACTTCCATACGACAGACTGCTTAGGGTTGTTGTAAGCCATCCACTGCAATGGCCATTTCTTACTTTCTTTTTTCCTTCATATTCCTGGCTTGCTCAACAGTAACGTCTGTATCTCCTCCATAGTGCACCTCTGAGCTCTTCCACTTTTTGCCATCATTTGTTGCCCTGTGAGTCTCATTCCTCTTCGATTTTATTCCTTTGCATTAGCTTTACTTCACCTACTGACTCCTTCATCATACATTCCACAGAATCTCTTATAACACTTTCTGTATAGAACTCCCTTCACCACTCTAGAGTCTCGAAGAATTTGATCAGCTCTCTATATATGTTTGTGTGATTACTGTTTGTCAATTACATGTAGAGAGTTTTACTCCTTAGCTTACGATAGGTGTGTGTGTGTGTGTGTAATTGCATATTTGTACTATACAGGAAAGATTTACTTCTGAGGCCTTATCTCTTTCGTGTGTGTTTGTGTGAGTGTGTGAGAAGAGAGAAAGGGGTTGTGTCTATGTGTGCGTGCTAGGTCGTGCCAGACGTGTGTTTTAGACATTTAGCGACCCACTGTCGCTCCACAAATTGTCACCTTACTGACGGCGCCTTTACTTGGTGGCAGGTCACGGCGTGTGACCTCTACCTGTCCTACTGACTCCTAGTAAAATAAGTTTGGTGGCCCAACCTATGGCTGCGCCATGACACCTATACTTGATGTTTGGCGGTGGCATGCCAGAAGCTGCAGCTGCCATTATTCCATTAGATATACAGTATATTACCCCACCCTTTTTGTGAGAAGAACTGCTCAAAAGGACCTATCCTCAGTCCAAAAGCATGGAGAGGGGTCAGAGCTTGTGACATTCGACTGTGACGTCTCCATTTCTCTATGAGAATAGCTTCTCCCAGACCACCTTCATGACATTGACCCTCTTGCCTCATATATACCCGGGGTAACACCGAATGAGGGCAATCAGGCAGGCGACTAGCCCGAGACAAGTATACCACCTCGATACCTTGATGTCTTAGCCTTGTTAGCCTTGTTACTCCGAACTCAAGGCGCTTCCTCTTGTCAGTTCAGTATAAGTCCCATCGTGATTCCTGACGTTTCATCTTCGTGGCAGGTCTCCCTGTGGTGCCTTTTCTCCGACGTTCACCTTGAGTAGGACTTGCTGGCGACATCGCCTTCTCACGTTACAAGCAGCAGCTGTTACAACAAGGGACCTACGGCTACGCCCTCGGCACTCATGCAATCCAAACAGCACCCGGCAGCCACCGCACACACTAGGAGCCTCCTGCAAACCAAGCACAAATCGGCAGCTACCGCACACTCCATGAACCACGATACGTGCCACACTCACCAACTACAGGAGCGTAGCGACCCACTGTCGGTCATCTCTTACCACAGATATAGAAATAACGATTCACCGATTGATATGTTTACTAGATAGAATGATACAATATCTCAAAACAGTCTAGCAGCATGGCGTCATCCACACTTGTCCGTAAAGTGATTCCCAGTTACACTATAAATAATTACAATTGCATTCTGGGTGCAAGATTTCTATATTTCTTTGATATTTCACCTGCTCTACCATTATTACAAATTCATATTCACATATCTTTTATTCATCAAGAGATTCAGGTACCTGATGTGGTCGGTTGTAGGGGTCTGGATATTCTACGCCATCTGTAATCATTATCATGTTCACATCCATTTCCAAATTATCAGTAATATCTATTACCTAACTTTAGCTTCGTATATACAGTTTCCTCCAGGACCGGCCCTAACCTTTTGGGGGGCCCTCCACCCTTCAAACTCCCCCTAAATCGTGAGTCATTGGTGAATCCGGGAGTATGCCCCCAGAAAAAGAAATAAAGATTTAGGGTGCCTGGGACAGCATTTCCTGTTTTGTGAAGGCAGCCATATAACGGTCGTGACTTGGTATGTTGAATGTCCGGATGGAAAACATGTTCTGCTTCCCTTCAGGCCGACTGCAACGCTCTTCTGCTACGCAGACGACCTTCAAATCATAGTGAAAGCAGCACATAAGTTTGAGAACGCCCAGCCTGCACTTGACCTTACAGAAAGCGAGTGCAGCAGATTTGGCCTCAAGGTCAACCCAGCCAAGTCTGAAGCGATGGCCCCCTGCACAGCCATGCCAGACAGGATGCTCTCCATTTAGGGCAGGCCAGTAGCCTAAGTCGACACTGAGTTGAATGTGGCTTGGCCAGAAGCTGACGTTCAAGCCGCAGCTGGAGTATCTCCGACACTGGTGCCAAAAGCAGACTCAGCAGTCTGAGGTCACTCACCAGTCCAGTCACGAGTGCCAATATTGACACTCTGAATACATGTTTCACGGGCGCAATCAGAGCGCTCGTAGATTACTGCGCCCTATGATTCATCGGACCAAGGGACGAACAGGTTTGTTTGTTTGCGAAGATTATCTCATATCTAGTGCGACAAGGGCCTTGGTCTTTGGCGGCCCGTTCAGTGACTCCGGCTGGGGCTGTCTGCTCCAACTCCATTTGTTGATTTAGAAAAAGACACAACAGGCTGAACCCACCCCTTGATTTAGAAAAAGACAGCAGGCAGACCGGATGGGATGACTAGATAACCCAACAGACGTATTTGTTGATCCTGCTCATTGGTTTAGGGAAAGACACAATAGGTGCACAATAGGGTGCAGGCCACTGGTCTGTGACCGCTTACCACCGTCCCTTATTGTCTTTTTCTAAATCAGCGGGTGGGTTCTGCCTATTGAGTATCTTTTTAAATCAACAGGTGGAGTTGGAGCAGAGAGCCCAAGTCGGAGTCACTGAACGAGTTGCCAAAGGCCGGAACCCGTGACGAACTAGATGTGCAGAAATCATCACAAACAAACAAGAGGCCTTCCTAACGGTCGAGGCCCTCCGCTCTGAGCGTATTGGGAGGGCCGGCCCTGCTTTCCACTTGCCCTTATCTTTCTCATATGAAAAATGTGTTCATGAGGACATGAACAAAATTCTTCATAGTTTCAGTCTTTTCATTCATTTCACTCCTGAAATAATCTTCCGACTGTGTTCCTTATTTTGCTCCCTAACTGTTCCAAGGTTTTACAGCTAACGTCTACCTCACCTCTTTCAGTGACTTTTGACCGTCATGTCTACCGTTTCATTAAGACCAAGAGCTGCACCTCATGTACTGATCTAGTCATCCATGGTGTTACAAAGCAAATCAGTAAATCCAAAACTCCTCCACTCTTTAAACCTCTTTTCATCTTCCCCCACCCCCTTCCCCAATCAGAAAAATCCTACTCGAGCATATTGCTTGTAACTCTGCTTATATTGATGATATGAAATTGCTCAGCCCAAGTCCAATTTTAGTTCTCGTCGGTACCTTCTTCTTTGCTCTACCTTATATGGGTCCCACATCCTGCCCTGCCAGTTGACCCAACAGACCCAGCACAATATAAATGTGAGGGGTAGATCCACATGTAGGCCTATTACTCATCCTGTTCCCAAACCGAGCCCACAGTTCTCCTCGTTCATGCGAAAATTTTCCTCATTGTGAGAGACACTATATTCATATTTCACATTCCACACCCAAGGTGGAATTTACTTTTTTCTTTTTTGAAAAAAAATCTTGGTTATATTAC
>JAYMFT010064100.1:0-14801 GCA_038088735.1 Panulirus argus | reverse complement strand
CTCCTCAGTTGAACACCATCTGTCTAGTACCTCTCCTAATATCTTACTTCTGTCTGAGACACATTTGTCTAATGATGTTCTAACTAGTCCCTTTTTCATATCTAAGTATAACCTTCACTCACGATTCCGGCTCAAAGATGGTGTTTATGATTACTCCAGCATAAACACACCTGTTGCACGCCTCAAGGACCTTGAGTCTCCAAACTTTGATGTTATATAGCTCAAGGTCTGTCTTGCTACTACCGCACTTGTCCTCTTTTCGCCTATTGCTCTCCTAATTCTTCGACTATCTAAACTCCTGCCACGAGACTGTGACAACCTCTCACCCGCAAGCCGAAATGCTCTACGTCGGGGATTTCAACGTTCACTAAAGGGAATGGTTGAATTCCTCCCATACGGATGGTGGAGGGACCGAAACCCACACATTCTCCATTTTAATGATTGAGAGCAAATTATCTCTCACCCTACCCATACCCCTGACCACTGTGACCACTCTTCTAATATTCTGGATTTGTTTTTCACCTCTAGTCCATCTCGCTGTAAATACACGATTTCGCTCCCAACTGGTTCATGTGATCACACTCTCATAAATGTATGTATTCTAACGACACCTCCCCCTCCAGCAGCCCCCTCCAAGCGTGAATACTGGCACCTGAACAAAGCTGACTGGAATGAATTACATAACTTCTTTCCTGACTTTCCTTGGGAAAATTACTGTCTCTTATGTGGTAATGCACCTGTCTCCGCCAAACGTATGGCAGAGGTTATTCCTGCAGGAATGGAAGCATTTATCCCCTCTTCCTCCAAGACTACTTCAACCAATCCATGTTTCAACCGTTCCTGGTCTGAGGCCATTTAGGCAAGAATCAGGCATATCGGGCTAGGAAAAAACTCTCCTTCCTTTGGCAACCATTCTGCTTTTATCACTGCCCTAATCACTCCAAGCACGTCATCCGTGAGGCGAAGCGTTCTTTTATACAAAGGAAGTGCGATAACCTCTCCTCGTCATCCATTGATAGGTCTTTCTAGTCTTTAGCTGAGGGCATCTCTAACATCTTCTGTCGCTCTACCTTCCCTTCACTTTTCCATTCTGACGGTACTATATGTCTCTCCCCTTCACAAAGCAACTCTCTTTGGTTCCCGTTTCTCCTCTAACTCCACTTTGGATGACTCTAACATTCCCTTACCCCCTGATGCTCTTCTTAGTAATCCTATGCCTTTTCCTATAATCTCTTTTTCGGACTGTCCTAAAAGCGCTTCTTTTTTTAGACACAGGTAAGGCTTATGGTCCTGATGGTATCCAACACCGTGTACTGTAAGAGTGTGCCTCTGAACTTGCACTTGTGCTTACTCATCTGTTCCGTTTCTCTTTAAAAACCCAAACATTTCCTCCTTGGAAGCATGTTTTGATACAGCCCATCCTTAAGAAGGTTACCGTTCTGAGCCCTTTAACTATCGTCCTGTTACTTTGACATCTACCATTTCCAAGTCTTTGAACCCTCCTCAGCTCCCATATCCTTAAACACCTCGAAAATCACAGTCATCTCTCTGATCACCAGTATGGCTTCCGTAAGGCAAGATCCACTGATGATATTCTTTCCTATCTTACTACTGTCTGGTCATCATACATGAAAGATTTTGGGGAGTCATATGTAGTTGCCCTTGATATATCTAGGGCTTTTGACAGGGTTTGGCATTGGGGTCTCATTTCTAAGCTCCCCTATAGTGGCTTCCCTCCCTCACTTTGCCCCTTCATATCTGGCTAATCTATCTCTGTGGTTGTTGATGGATCAGCCTCACTCCTCTTCTCCATCAACAAGGTGTCCCTCCAGCTTCTGTCCTGTCCCCTACACTTTTTCTTTTTTTTTCAACAATATCCCCTCCTCCACAAATGATCCAATGAACTCATACGCTGATGACTCAGCACTGCATTCATCCATATCCTCCAATTCTGCTCCCTCTTCTCTCGTTCGATCTGCATCTCACTTTGATACAGCTTCTTCAATGAAATCAGACTTGGACAGGATATCTCAGTTGGGTATACAAAATCTTGTTAAGTTTAATGTCTCAAGACCCAATTTCTACCCATCTCTCTAAACGAAAACTCCTCACAACCCTCGTTTCTCCTCTGACGGTTCTGTAATTCCACCTCTTAATTCATTGAACTTACTTGATATTACTATAACATCCCTCTTTCTTGAAAACCCCACATTACGGGAATAGCTAAGTCTGCTTCTAAGAAACTGAGTGTCCTGCTCCGTTTATACAAGGGATTGATTCGTCCTTGTATGGAGTACAGCTCTTACATTTGGGGTGGTTCTAGCTCTGTTTCTTTACTTGACAGAGTTGAGTCGAAAGGCTAGCTTCCAAACTTGACCCCCTAGCCCTACGCCGCAATGTTGGTTCACTTTCCCTTTTCTATAGGTATTACCTTTTTTTTCTTTTTGCTCCCGGGAGCTGGCTGCTTTTGTCTCCACACCACCTAGACCACGCAATAATCGGCTAGCTGCTGCGACACATGATTATCGTGTGGCCATCGGCAACTCAAGGGTGGACCGTTTTGATAACTGCTTCTTTCCCTACACGTCGAAGCTTTAGAACTCTCTACCTTCCTATGTCTTTCCCAGTAACTATGACTTGGCACATTTTACTTTCTCAAATATTCGTAAACACTTTCCTTTGTCTTTTTTATTCCTTTTCACAATTCTCTCTTTATTTCAATTAAGGCCCGGCCTTTCTGTGGACTTTGGTATATGACTGAAGCCTTCAACATAAAAAAGGTACTTTTATCGGAGACCTCAACATAGAAACAAATAAGAAAAAAAATATTTGATAATGAAAGTACAACATTGTACAAGTTCCTGAGAAAAAACCTAATGCTAACCAATACTGATTAATCAATACATTGATCTTTATTTTACACCCATTGCTCTTCAATTGGCAAAATCACAATTTATTTCATGTACAGACCTCGTACTAATTATATTTGACTCCTTATTGCTACCATCTTTGGTAACTTTATACCTTAAAGAAACATTACGGACATTATCATCCATTCCTGGCGAAGCCTCCACAACTACATCCATTTTCCATATTCCTTTCATAATGCAATCCTGAACAATGACATTATCTTTATTTCTGATATTTATAATATCATGATGCCATTTTTGTCTGACTACCAGAGTTGGATGATAGTTTCTATGCCATTGCTTAACCATGTCTGCTAGATCCTTATTCGCGCTAACCAACTGACAACCAGAATCTGAGTACACTGCTTTTGGAAATCCATTGATGGCTACAAATCTCCTAAAAGCAGCAAGGAAACTTTCAGTGTCATAATTCTCAGCTACATCAATATACACAGCACTGGTAACAAGACAATTAAAAACTATACCATAAACTTTACACGTTGTTCTTCTTTTGATTGTGTCTTTAATAAGAAAAGGACCAAAAATATCACAGGCTGTGTTATAAAATGGTGGGGCTGGAACTAATCTGTCACTTGGCAGAGGATCCATACATTGTCCTTCTGTCTGTTTACCCATTTTCTTGCAAATTACACATTTTGATCTAAATGTTTTAACATAGCGCCTAACTCCTGGAATTCAGAATGTAGACTGAACCTTTGTTAGGGTTGATTCAACACCCGCATGATCAGAATTGTGGACATAATTCACATACAGCTTTGTAAATGCATATTCCCTTGGCAGCAAAATTAACTTTTTCTTATTCCACTTAGATGCATGCATACGCTTACCTACTTTTACAACGCGATCTTGCAATTTCCATCGCACATATGCACAGCGACCCCCAGCATTTGAGCTAGCGTCAGAAAATATAATCAAACATGGTTTTCCTATGTATTTTGCAGGACAGACGCATCTTTCAAACTTTAATTTCTCTATCTCATACATGTCATAAAACTATTGAACCCACTTATCATACGTTTCGGAGGGAATAATAACATCTCATCCTAACTTATTTTTCTTGTTATCCACAATATGTGTAAGTTCTCTTAGAAGTAATTTTGCCTTTAAAGTGAATGGGATAAGAAAACCTACGGGGTCAAATACAGGAGCATACTGACTCAATACAATTCTTTTTGCCATTGCTCGTGGAAGTCTAAGATTTAGTTCTGAGGAGGCAACATCTGACTCAATGTAAACATTTTTGTACTTTGTAGAAAAATTCAGTCCCATCCTAAAACTGAACTGGTCACTTTCAGGATACCATATCAGACCCAAAACTTTCTCTTCCCCTAAATCAAGAACATTTATAAACTGCAACTCTTTCTCGTCGTGCTCACCAAAAATCATCCAATGCTTAATTCGAGATCCGCTGTAAGACAATAGCTCCTCAGACTCTTCAATAAATCTCTTGACTTCAAGTATATCAGGTAAACTAGTCAAGTCGTCTACGTTCGAATCAGAGATGATCCTATTCCCAGTCACATGGTAGTCAGGATTCATCAGTGCAGCTTGGTGCAAAGCTATTGTGGCAATCATTCCAGCTGGTTATTAGGACATAAACATCTGGCTCCCTATATGTTTCCATGTTCCGCCAAAGAAATCTATGACAATGTCGATCTCTTTCTGATATGAGGACTATGTTATATATCTTTCTTATATCACCTGCTATTGCTACAGCATGTTGGCGAAATCTCAACAATATTCCAAGCATATCGCTTGAAACATAAGGACCCTTAGCAAGACAATCATTTGATGAAGTCCCCATACAGCTCGCAGATGAGTTGAAAACTATTCTAACATCGGTGGATGTGGAACTTGGCTTCAAGACCTCATTGATGGAGAAGGCAAAATATGGGACCATCATATGCATTAATTTTCTCAGTAGGTAACTGACGAGCAACGCCCCTTGACACCATACCATCAATCTGTTCTTGATACTGAGATGTGTATTGGCCACCCATTCTGTTTAATCTCTTCTCGGTGAATCTAAGACGAGCTAGAGCTTGGGAATAGTTACTTGGGAGCTTATTAGGGTCAGAAATGAAGGGATAGGAAGCTGTGAACCTCTTGTTAATTGGGTCATGAACAATGCCCTCTCTTATCATCTTTAATTCCCTTTCCTCCTTCATGATGTATCTACCAGAAATTGGACTTTCACCACATTTACAGTTCCCACACTTAGGGGTTCACTGAATACCCAGATTCTCATTGGATATCATAGTGCCAAATTCATCTTCTAACTTAGCCAATGGAATGAAACTCAATTCACGAAGACTGTAACTTACACTTTCATGGCTTATCAGAACAAAAGATTCATTGTAACTCAAATGTAATGAAGGATGTAACCCTCTGATGCAGTAGCCAAACATACTCTTCATTAGTTGAACATTAAAAACAGATTTTAGTACTTGAGGTAACAAACCTGAATAATCTACCCCAATAAGCATATCCAGATTTCCTTCAGGTCTAGTGATACCTAATTATTCCCCATTAATCAGTTACATTACTTCAGATGAATCAACCCTGACAATAGGTGAGCTTATATCGTCCATACCACATGCTTCGATTTTCCATTCATTACCATTCATGTCTACTAAAAGCACCATTTAGAATTTACTGCTCAATTCAAGAGTTTCATTTCCTACCTTAGCGACACTGATATTCACATTAACTCCCTTCAAACCCAACTGTTCTTCCATTCTGTGGGTTATTACAGACACATCTGATTCTGGATCCCACAAAGTTGCAATAGAGATATTCTTACTTTTAACATAACTAAACATTATCAAACCCCATCACGCGACTTGGTACTTGACAATGTAGCTGTTATGGGTTTATTACCAAAAAATATCATGTAACAAAGTATGATGAGTGAGACCACTTTTACTTCCATTTGCCTCTATTTCACAAAATACCTTCTTCTGGCAATTTCTGCTAGAATGTTCAGTCTTTAAACATGAAAAGCAAGCATTATTTCCCACGAAGAAAATTCATCTTTCATCATTACTTAACTTTGAAAATGTACTGAGTGACTGTTTGATTTGTGAAACCGACACCCATCTGGTTGCCCTTGTGGTCCTAGAGCAGCCGTATTCTTAGATAATGATTTAATAGCATTATTTGCTGTTTGCATGAATTCGAATACTTGTCTTTGATACTCTACTTGGCTATTCTTAACTTCCCTGATAGCCTCCAACACACTTGACAAAATGAGTGGTTCATTTACAAGTAAGATTATTTACATGAGCATCATCTGTTTTACCTTCAAAACTCCTTTCACAAGTGACATTATGTGCATGTGCTTTGGCCGGCTCATCATCACCTCGATGTCTCAAAATACTCCGCTCCCGAAGTAGAAATTCCATGAGACGAGGGAAAACAGGTGTGTCCGGGTCAGGTGATTTGTACATAATTATCCATTTTCTTCTAAGGTTAGGAGGAAGCAAATTTTCTCCTGTGACTAGGTCTGTAGTGTTACTCAAATCAGCTTGTAGATTTATCTTTTAATATCAAGCTAACACCTTTCAAAAATGTTCACAGTTTCAATCATGGCCTTATGAGCACCCTCAGGTATTGGCTTAAGTTTCCTGATATCCCTAAAATTGATTCTAAATCCTACCAGTATGACTGTATTCTTCCTCAAGCCTTGATATCATAACAGAAAAAATTATCCTCCACACCTTTTACAAGTTCCCTGGCATCAGAGTCCAGACACTTACGTAGAGCACAAGGTTCCTTGCCACACTGGGGAATAATAAGTTCGTTAAAAGTTTCCTTGAATGTGGGCCAATCTTGTATTTTCCCAGTAAACAACGGGGGATCAAATGCTTTCAGATTTATTGTTACTATACTTTGATTCATTGAGTCTTCCTTTATCTTGTCTTCGAGGAGGTAGTACATTTCTAATTTCTCATTCTCCAATGTTTCAATGTATTCATCAGTTTCTAAGTCAGACTCATCAAGAGTTTCCATAATCTCTGTGTGCAGAGTTTCAACGTCATCAAAACACTTTTCTATTTTCTTAAACAAAACTTTCAATATTTCGCTGGATGAGCCCTCTTTCAAATGACTTTTAATGGTTTTAATTCATCTATGGATTATTCCTTTGGCTGCACCTCGCCGTCGCTTGAGGCCGTGCATGTCAGCCGAAGGTGGACTCATATAGCTTTAGTAGGGTCATTGTGCTAGGTGTTGGATTGTAACGTGACCAGTTGCATACAGCATTCAGCATATCTATTTAGCCCAAGGAACAGAACATTGCTTTAAAGAAAATTCACATATTGCTCCTGATACTTCATTTCACCAGATCATGTAATCAATTATTTGCTCTGTTCTTGCTTATAAGCACTTATAAGCACCTAAAACGTAAATAATCGTAAACTAAATCACTACCTATTTTATAAATTGTTAATCATCTAGCCAAAGGTTGCACTACTAATGCAGTTTTCGATTTTCATAAGTAAATATTGTACTTATAATAATGGAAGGGCTAACTCACGCCACAGTACACACCAAATTGACATCCTGATCGACCAATGCCAATAAAACTGAGAACACAGCTAGAGGATATCGCTCTATTAACCTGGCTGAATATAAGCAATGAAGGGCGCTTAGTTCCCAAAACAATCGGTACTCAGAACAATAGAAAATGGGTATGACCAACACGGGCGAATTTATCATAATTTTATGATACACATGTTAGGTGGAGTTGATGGAAAATTAGAATGCAGTTTACCTAAAGCCAAAGATAATCTTAAAATATAGTATATAGATTCAAATATTTTCTTATGTTTCACCATAAGAAAAAAAATCAGATTGGTACTAATTCCTGTAAAGTAACATACTGAACATGTTATGGACTGGTGTAGCGGTTAACGTTCCTGACCGTAACGCATTCGCTGGCCGCCCACGGTCGAGCACATTCGTTCGAATCCTGGTTACAGCAGTCGTTCCACAGTCATCCCAGATATTCATCCACCCCTAGGGATTAGTCGATAAAATGGATACCTGGTTCAGGCTATATATATATATATATATATATATATATATATATATATATATATAGCGCTAATGGGATGGCCTTGCTTAGGGCCTCAGTTGCCCGTGCCGTCTCAGCTAACATAAAAAGATGTTTTATGATAAACGTATGGGGAGTAAGAGCCATAGCAAAGGTAATGACTCTTGATGATAATAACAAGTCGGTATCTTATGACGACACGGGACACAAACGTCTTTGATACGGTTGGTACAGCTGGCAATGATTTCAAATGCTGTTGAAGAAAACAATCTGAAGAATAAATATTACTCATTGTTTTGGTAAACTATTTGGATATAGTCTTAAATTTGGAAAACTAATATCGGAATTTAGTACAGTTTCTGCTGAACTCTTGATATTTTCTTTGAAAAACGTAAACAATGGATCTTTTCTTCCGATCCTGAAATACAAGGGAAACCATCTTGGCAATTCCGAATGGTGCCTAACTACTCCATATAAGTGGCTAATACAAGAGGTCACTGCCTATCCAGCCAAGCCGGGAGACCTATAACCACGACCCCACACCTGGGAAGCCCTCGCGCTATCACCTGGTACCCAGCTGGTTCGGAGGTTGGAAGATTTGGCTGGAGTCAAGAACAAATACCTAAGACTGTTTACCCAATCCAAGTCTCCTGCCCGACCGAAAGCCAGGAAAAATTAGGAATGTGTGAAGCGACAGGCCCTGTACCCCGTCATTGAGGAACTGCCTGCAGCAGCCTTGGTCGTCCTGACCGGTGTTGGGAGGAGACTTTATACTGTTCAGCTGCCTTACGTATACAGGAGGTGTGGGCGGGTCGTCAACAGAGCTAAGTCAGCAACTGACAGTGGCAGTTAGTGTCCAGAAGCGGATCCAGTGAGTGTTTACAAGATCGTCAGGAGGGCGGTTCCTCATAGCTCGCTAGTTAGCTGATAGTTCAACGTACCGGAGCTCAATACTGTGCCATTGTCGTCTGCAAAGGGTGGATCACCTCTCTCACGTGAAATGATATTTGTAGGTTACTACATGTAATCAATCCCTTTAGCTGAAAAATAACTCTTGTCTTACCACATGTTTTTGAAATTATTATTTACTGCAAAGTTTCGTTATTGACATACTTGCCAAGACTTAGCATATAAATGTTGTCATAGGTTGGCAATGTCCTCACCTAACGGTAATTTGTGGTTGCTGTTAGTTTTCTCAAGACTACGCCTCTTACAGGCTCTTACCTCGAGACGGGCCGGTCTCTGATCTCGCCTGGATCCTTGCCTGGCACGGGTCCTTATCATACGAGTCCTGTAATACGTAAGTATGCATATCTATCGAAGACTTTACTGGCTGTTAACATGTAAAGGCGATTAAACCACTATCAGTATAATACGGTAAATCATACAAATCAAAAACAAGTTTGACTTAATGGCCATCAACAGCTAAGGTCATCAAGCCATGATCCGCACCATACGTCACACACTCACAGCAACATCAGTTGTATAACAGGATGTATATATGTTATTGGATTTACGAGCTATATTAGCTAAAGGTCATGAAGCCGGAATGTGAACCATAACACCTTTTTGTATAGTATTATGTGACAAACAGAGTAGAGTGGCTCGGTTTGAAAACGTGTTTTGCACCTCAGCTGATATATGCCGATATCTTTTACCCGTTAGGACGAGTGAGTACTCCTTCAAGCTTTGTTCACACTCTGTGCTTACGTTTCTTCCCATTTTTGAAAGCTTTAACACATCCAGAGTTTTTTCTTTACTTGCATGACTGCATTTGATTTCAGATTTACTATTATTATCCTTGCTATTTTCTGTTCCCAGAGGTTATGATCCCTAAGATTTTAACTTATCCACAACTTCCAATTTTCTTCATATAAACTAATCTGATGATCTGACCTCATTTTTCCTTTTTGTTTCAAGAGCTAGCGTATTCGTTTCACTGTCATACACTCTCGGTATTTTCGTGCAAGCAAGAGGAGAAGGGTGAATGCATCCAGCATATTGCTATGCACTGCGAAAGGTTTCCGCCTCGGGGTCAAAAAGCTGCTTTGCGGTATCCGATTCTATCGGAGAAAAGAGTTCGATTTAACAACAGATTGCACAATTCTGTCAGCAAAAATTCAGTCTTGAATTGTTTTTAAAAAGAATGGACAAACACAATTTTAAACCAAACTCAATAAACTTACTAAGATTCTGTTTCGCTATGTCATGACGGAGGACTTTATGATGTCTAAGAAATTTCAATTACAAAATCTTTCATGACAAATGTGTCTAGATTGTTATGTTCTAGATTCATTAACATTGATGGTCTACTGCTCTTCCTGTGTTTACGGATGTGTTTACGGAAGCCATACTTTTGATCATGTAGTAAATTTTCTATCTAGAAAATAATGTTCCTGTTGACCATTCTTTCCACGACGTTACAAACACAACTCGCCAGTGCAATAGCTCGACACGAACTGACATTCGTAAGGCATCCGGAACGCTCTAGGATCGGGTTGACACAGAAAGTGCCATGATCCAGGAAACGTTCGACACGTCCGAATCTTATTATGCAATGCTTCCACCTTAATCAGGCTGACCTGTAAAAGATACTGAATCACGTCGTCATTAATTATCCGGCTGGGTCATGTGATGGAACCTTGTACGGGATTTCAAGGTAAGAAAACCTAGTTATCAGCAAAAGATAAATTATAAAGTTTTACGATTAGTTTATGTCTATGGTGCTACGGTACTTCTATTCAACAGTTTTGAAGTTCTGGGTTCTAAACTATTTACATTCTGTAAGATGGCGATATCGTAATATCATCTAAACGATTTGATTATAAATAATACTGTTGTTGATAAGCAACAATATCTTATTTGATTTGTCAAAAATCGATCTTCTAAATATTGCATTCTTAGCGAATTATGGCAATGGCGTTCCATATAGTAAAAATCTGTATAACTTTAAGATTAATTTGAACATCTAAAGTGCTCAAGATTTTCTTTCGACCAGTCTTTGGGCATAAGGCCCCAGTAACGAACCAGCCAAGGAGACATGGCCTATGGAAGAGTATATCTACACTATAAGGCAGAAATGCAACAATTACCTCACCATACATCAACTGCCAAGTCAAAAATATTGAGTAAATTACATTTAGAAAGATTAAGACCGAATGACTTATGAGGTGAGCAATAGGAAATGCATTACATCTAAAGGCTTCATTGGTGACTTACTATCATGTGATGGTTGTGATAGATAAAGAAGAGTCCTTGAAGATGAGTCAAGTTAGCTATCAGCATTAATGCTGTCTTCATTTACTGATCCCATACTTTCTCTAACCTTAGCTGTTCTCTACATCCTTTGAATTTGTGTATGTATAAATGAAATATTTCTCACATTTAGTAAAACTTCTTTATTTCTAATTTTACAGACTTTTCTAACATCATGTACATATGTTAGTCATAACTTGGTAGGCACTTTTATGGTGGACGTCTTCACTACCTACGTCAGTACTTAAAAAATCTTATAACACAGCCGTCAGTGCTGCAGAACAGTATATTATGTGGGCAAAGAAGTTATTCATTCGCTTTATATATTTAATTCGATGGAACTCCTTATTTCTTAGTTAACCGTCCATTTTTCCTGTATACCAGGTATTTTGTGGTATATTGGTTTCATGTAACCACTATTCATGCACAAATTTCATCTATGCCTCATGATAGATGTGTAATCAGTAATTCAAATTATTTTTCATATAAAGCGACAGACATAGCACAGGGCAAATATGCCCCAGTCAAGGCTATTTCTGGTGAAAGAAGGATGTGAGATATAAAGTACAAATTAGTCAGGGTTCAACGGGTGTTTGACTCGTAAAGGAAGAAAAGAAATATGAAGAGGAAGAGATAAAAGAAGGAAGAAAACTCCACATTTAGCTGTGATTATTCATTTTCCTTCCTCGTTTATTTCTTGCTTCTACTGACTTTCCAATGGAACTGTTTTGCTTGTCGCTAATATCCCATAATTCGTATCCTGAGTTTAATGAAATATCGTATCTAAGTCTCGCAGAGGACGTATGAGTGTTAGTGATTGTGTCTTTGTTTGAAAAGTGTTGGGTTAGATATAAAGATTCCCTAAGAAAAATAAGACAAAACTGAACCAACCGAACCTTACCATACCAAGCACTAACCGAAAACTTCTTGCAGCGATCTGCAGACGAGATAATGAACGGGAAGTGGAGAGAACAAGCCACAGCTATTTTGAAAGAGAGAGAGAGAGAGAGAGAGAGAGAGAGAGAGAGAGAGAAAAGCCAGAACTTTGATGTGTAAAGCAACCCTTGTTCCTTTATCATCATTATTGCGTGCATTATGTGGATCAACAAAATTCTTAATCCACAAAGGGAATTTTGATAATATTCAGATCAATGATTGATGATCCTCTTCTCATACATTTGAAGTTATTGAAACAACCATAGACATTTGCCATGGAAGTAGTTAGATTTCTCTTTCATAAAATACAGTAAATCAAAACAATCAGTTTTGTACTTCTTATGTCTGACAATGTCAGTCATTCTGGCTCAACGAAATTTGGTTGTTGATGGCGATTAGAATTTATCAACATACATGTCTTCATTCTCTCAATCACTGCCCTTCCATACAACTTACCAGTTACACTCAGGAAACTTATACCTCTGTAGTTTGAGCACTCACCTTTATCCCACTTACGTTCATGCAATGGAACTATGCACGCAATCTGTCAATCCTTAGGCACTTCACCATGATATATATACGCTGGAAATCCTTACCAACCAATCAAGAACACAGTCACCCTTTATCTTAATCAGTTCAATTGCAATACCATCCACTCCAGCTGCCTTGCCACAATTCATCTTACGTGAGGCTTTCACCACCTATTCCTTTTTCACCAAAGCACTCTTCTTGACTCTCTCACTTCACAAACCACCCTGACCCAAACATCCAACAAAATGCAAAATGTAGATTAAAACAATCATATGATTAAAAAGAAGAGTGTATCATATATGCAATATAAATATAAAATTTTAATATTCTCAAAATGCCCCCGCCACGGTAGCATGGTCGGTAGAGCGTTCGCCTTCTAGCCCAAATTCCGACATTGGATCCCGGGCTGGAACACGTCGCGAGAATCGATGTAGATACATATATAAACACAAAAACCAATACACACATTCACACACATATGAACATACAAACACGAACACACATTCGCACACATACACATGCACGAACACACATTCACTCACATATACAAACAAGGGTTGCACAGACAGACAGACAGACAGACAGACAGACAGAGAAACACACAGACACACACACACACAAAATATACACACAAACACATACCATATGTGATGGAGATGTGTGCAGACACGCTTGACAAACCTTTGGAAATAATGTCCAAAATGACGCTGGAAAAAGGCAAGGTGCCTAGGGAGTGGGAAAGTGCCATACGTCATATCTATCTGTAAGACAGGAGAGCGGGAAGAGGCGTCGAACCACAGACCTGTCTCCCTGATGACAGGTGTGGTCTGAAAGGCTGCGGGAAAAGATGGTCAGACAGCACGTGACTAACTTCATGGAGAGGAGAAATTACCTAAGTGAAAGACAGCACTGTTGCAGAAGAAAGGAGGAGCTAGGTTTCTACGAAAGAGTGAGCTGTCTTGGCGTGAAGAGAAGGTTGGGTGGACTTTATCTGGACTGCCAGAGAGCATCTGATTCTGTGCCACATGGGAGGCTGATTCAGAAGCCTTACCACCACGCAGGACTAAGGAAGACACTCCTTCGATGTACAGATGATTCTCTTAGTGGAAGGGAATAAAGGACACATCTCAAAGGAGCCTACACCATAACGGATGAGGTCACCAGTTGAGAGCCTTCCTGGAAATGCTTCCAGCTTACGCAAACGTTATGAGGGAAATGAAAACTAAGCAGAAATGCATCCACTTACAAGGGGTCCTAGACAGCCCCCAAAGTTGTTCTGATACATGGAAGATAAAATTCAACCAAGTAAATAGAAAGTAATGAAGATGGGTCATAGTATAAAAGGCCTTGATATCAGTATCAACATGCTTGATATAAGCTGCTGGAATCTGTTGGTGAGAGAAGTGGGAGTCGACATCGTCCCAAACCTGTCGCCAGAATCCTAGGGAAAAATGTCAAAATTGCATTCCATGACATGGATAAGAGAGCAAGTGTTAACGTCCTACATAAAGCCAAAACTGATATATGCTCCTCGAGTTTGGTCGCCGCACGGAGCTAATAGAGAAGGTCCAGAGGAAGGCAACAAAGATGGTACCAGAATTAAAGGAGTTAAGTTACCAGGAAAGGCCCAGACGCCCTAAATCTGTCCATCCATGAAGAGAGAATAATGAGAATGTGACCTAATCACAAGTAGATTGATGAAGTTAGAGAACAGTTCTTTGAAAAAATGTAGGGACTAGATAAGTATAGTACGTAATATGAAAGTAAGTGAAAAACTTATTAAAGAGAGTAAAGAAGTATTTTTACATTATAAGTGTGACGAATGAATGAATGGAAGAGACTGGACGAGGATACAAGTGTGGACAACATACAGAAGTTTAATAAGTTGTATGGCAGTAAAGAAGGTTTAAGAGAGGTTCCTGAAAATATAATTACAAGCAGATAATATCGTTAAAAAAGGAACACACGCTTCTGAATAATATGAACACAGGCATACACACGCAGACACTACAAACTTGTTTTGACTGTACAAACTGGTCTGCCCTGATAGAAAACGGGTCAGATATCAACACAAACTTAGATATTTTTAACGC
>JAYMFT010064089.1:0-14801 GCA_038088735.1 Panulirus argus | reverse complement strand
CCCGACCTTGATGTGGACTTTTGTCCGTGACTGGAGCCTTAAAAAAAAAAAAAAAAAAAAAAATGTAGCCAAAACATGGACATGAAATGAGTTACAGAGGTTAAGAATCCAGGCTGTGCAAATGAGCTACTTGAGAGGAGTATGTGGTATAGAAAAATGGAATGAAGGAAGAAATGAGGAAGTGTATGAGAGAAGTGGTATGGAAGGAAATGCAAAGGGAATGAATAATGGAGTGGTAGAGTGGGTGATACATGATACTTTAAGGTGGTCTGCAAATGTGGAAAGAATGCAAGACAGAAAGTTTACAAGGAGAATGTATGATATTAATCAAAAAGGGTTGGTGTGAGAGGAAGATCATCTGTGACATGAGGAAATAGTGGAAGAGTACTGGAGGGAGAGAAATGGTGGAAGAATACATGGAATGCTGGATGTGAGGGAGGCATTAAAGACAGGGATAAATGGAGACTCTTTTGCCATTGTCATCCCCTTGATGGGAGTTTCTGGAGGGAACAGACATCAGGGATATAGATAGGTAGATAGACAGAACTAGCAGCCTTAAATTATATTGGATTTACCTCAGGATCCAAGGCAAGACACAAGAGTACCAAAGCCTGGCCTGAAAGGCCAACAAGGGCCAAGTTTCAAGGTTCAAAGTGACTGCATCTTCATACAGTACTTAGAAGTCCTAGATTTTGAGTGTATGTACTTCAAAATCTGATCAAGTTTTAAGTTGCCACAGGTTGGCCTTGGAAGTCACTGTCACGCTACCAATGGCCACCATAGCCATAAAGATTACACTTGGTTCACTGCACTCATTCAATATAAACAATCTAGCAGCCTATAATCATACTGAGGGTATCCTCAGGATCAAAGCAAAATCCAAGGGCACCAAAGCCTGATCTTAAAGGCCAACAAAGCTACATTTCAATGTTCAGAGTTACTGAAGTTTCATATAGTACTTAGACACCCAAAATTATGGGTATAGCTACTTTTGAATCTAGGCAAGGCTTTTAAAGCTACTATACAATGACTCTGAAGGCCATTTTGAAGGCATCAACTGCTCTCCCAGCCTCATAGATTAATTTCATGCACCCTTTAAAATAGTCGATCTAGCATCCTAAACTCACAATAAAGTTACCTCAGGAACAAAGACAGGATCCAAAGGTAACCAGAGCCCAGTTGTACAGGCCAACAAAGGCCACCTTTCAAGGTTCAGACTTACAACAGCTTCATGAAGCAGTAACAGACCCCAGATTTTCGCTGTAGGTATTTCAGAATCTGTTCAAAGTTTAAAGCTACAACACATCACCTGTGAAAGCCACTCTGAGGCCACCAAAGTCCATTCCAGTCTTACAGATTACACACTGTTCACTGCACTCATTCAAGATAAGTGAAATGGCAGCCTAAAATTACAATAAAGGTCCCTCAGGATCAAAGACAGGATCTAAGGGTATCAGAGCCTGGCCTTAAAGGCCTACAAAGACTGCCCTTCTAGGTCCAGAGTTACTATAGCTTCTAGGAGCACCATGAAGCCCCAAATTTTAGGTGTAGTTATGATACACTCTGGATAAGAATCTAAGCTACTGCAGGTTGACCTTGAAGGCCATTTTGAGGCCAGCAAAGGCAACCCCAGCCTTATTGATTACACTTAGCTTACTAAATTCATTTTAAAAAGGCAACCAAGCAGTCTCAATCTATAATAATGATACTTCAGGGTCAAAGACAGAACCTAAAAATTACTTATGTCAAAAAATGTAGTAAATATGTAAAAATCACAAAACCAAGTAAATTAAAAGCTAAAAACATCATTTAACAGTATTATGATGGGGAGGAAGAATGCTATGCTCAAATTTTCTTTGTGTTTGAAAGTAATGGGAACCAGTAACCCTCCCTCTTTGCATTTCAGTTTCTGAAAGTTATAAGAGAAGAACATGGATGGAAATAACCAAGATGAGAAAAAGGGAAAGACAGGTAATATGTTTGGAGATAGGAACCCATATGCTCTGGTTTTAAGTGATACTAAGCACAAGAGGAAGGGGAAGAATGGTTTGGGAATGTCCTAAGGGATAAAGTCTGGGGTTAATGTGATGACAAGAGCACATGAGGGAGTAGCTTTTCTGCTGAAGGGGAAGTTGTGGGAATGTGTGTGTGTAAAGAAATGAAAATGACTGTGAATTAAGAGACACGTGACTGTTAGTGCTTAAGCACTTGATAACAAGAGGAATCAGTAAGAGAGGTAAATGTTCTGGGAGGGGTTGAGTGTGTGCATCAGCAATTTTGAAACGAAAAAAGGTTTGAAGTGTTAGTGATGGGTGACTTGAATTCAAGAGTGGTTGATAAGGCAGATGAGTGTATAAGACAGGAGCACAGGATAATCCCTATGAATAATATTTATTTATATTTATTATACTTGATCGCTGTTTCCCGCGTCAGCGAGGTAGCGCCAGGAAACAGACGAAGAAAAACCCATCCCCCCACATACACACATATATACATGCATGCACACATATGCACCGTACACATATATATATACATATCAACATATACATATATACATACACACACATACACATGCACACATGTACATATTTAGACTTGCTCACCCCCATCCACTCCTGATGCCACTATGAATAAAAGTGATGGATATTTTGTGGGGTTTTGAGCTCAAAAATCACTGTTGATTGGGAATATCTGGCCTAATAAAGGTCTAGACATACATAAGTATTTGTGGGTGAGTGAAGCTAATCATATGCAGGCATTATTAGATTATGTAATTATTAATAGGTTTACTAAAGAGAGACTTTTGATTGTAAATGTGCTGAGGGGGAATGGCAGTACAATGTCTGATCACTTCTTGGTGGAAGCAAAGGGGTAAGTTTGTAAAGGTTTTGGGAAATGAGAAAATCAAGGAGATACCTAGAGAGATTTGGTGATGAATGGCAAAAGGTGAGATAAAAGAAACTAGGGGAGTGCATGAGGAATGAAAGGTATTTAAGGAACAAAAAGAGTGTGGCTGAGAAAGCTAAAGAGGGTGTGCTGAAATAGTCTGGACATATGGAAAGAATGAGTAAGAAAAGGTTGACAAAGAGGATATATGTAAAGAGGATATATGTGTCAAAAGTGGAAGGAACAAGAACAAGGAAACCAAAGTGGAGATGGAAGGATGGAGCAAAAAAGATTTTGAGCAATCGTACAGAAGAGTGAAAAGCTTACACGAGATTAGAGTGAATTGGAAAAATGTGGTATACTGGGGTCAACGTGCTGTCAATGGACTTAACGAGTGCATCTGAAGCATCTGGGGTAAACCTTGGAAAGGCCAGTGGGGCCGGTTGTGGATAGCTGTTGTTTCAGTGCATTACACTTGACAATTAGAGAATGGATGTGAGCAGATGCAGCCTTTCTTCATCTATTCCTGGTACTACCTTGCTAATGTGGAAAACAGCAATAAAGTATGATAAAAGAAAATGAATAGGCTATCTCAAAAAATCTGAGTTCATTTCTTAAAATACAATTTTAAGATTATACAGAAATAACACAACATAATATAATCCTACCTCATACAATTTGTCTCCCTCTCTAAACACATCAGAGACACCTGTTGGTGTGTCATCAATGTGGTACAGTCGTTCTTGTCGATCAGTTTTAATAGAACCTAGAAAGAAAATATATCCTTCAAATTTAATCACCTTATAATTAACCAAATATTCTGTTGTCTACTACAACAAGTGAAAAGGTGACAAATTGGGACAATGGTAGTATACTCATATTCTAACACATGGAAACATGCTTGATTCTACTGAAAGGTAAACCTGGCATGGTGTTTCTTGTTGGGTTATTTACATAGTTATCCACAGCTGAATTAAGGCACTTGACCACTTGCTCTCCTGAGGTGCCAACTTATTCATATGTCATTGAAATAAGAAACATTAATTTTATTTTCTCAATTTCTCTTTTCAGTTTTAACATAATCCTGGAATTCTTCAATTACTCACCATCTCAACTATTCATATGCTGTATCACTAACTCTTTGAAAAATATCTCTACTGTCTGCAGTCTTTAAGCAACCACATATTTTCATCCATGTTCATAAGATGATACATTGTATTTTCCATTTTATCCACATTTTCCAGCCCTTCAACTATAGCATTTCTTCCACCATGACTCAAGCACTACAAAATATAATAGCTGTCATTTCATTGTTCTAAAGTATCCTACCCATGAACAGGCAATGTCGAAGCCTTTTAGTTTCCATTTGTTAACAAAATATCAATGATACGCTATATACATATCTCTACAACTACATTGAAATTACATCTACGTTATCATCCACTATCACATAAGATCCTTATAACCCAAAGGGTCTTATTTAGTAATCACCAAGCCTACATATAGCACAGCAAAGAAAAACACAGTCTCACTCTTCCTGTAATATCAAACTTATGTCAATTGCCAGTGATAATGCAGTTATATTCCAACATAAAGAAATATCCACATATACTTACTTATCCTGCCCTAAGAACCTCTCTTATGGGCTTCTTCAGCATCCAGGAAGTCAGCCATACCTATCAGCCACAACAATAAGTCAGAAAGTGAGAAATAATGTGTATTTGTCTTGGCAGAGGGTTTACAAGATAGCTGACAAGGTAATGTTTGGTGTTTTCCTGAGAAGATGCCCTTGAAAGAAAAGGCCTGTATTCTTGCAGGAAGAAAATGTATCTACAAGTAAGATTTCAAGCCATACTGGCAAGGCTGAGTTCACAATCCAGACAACTTTCTTTTTTTTCTTCCTTCTAATATCAACCCTCACCAAAAAGCTGGGTCTGGTTCACCTGGAAAGACCAGAAAGGCAACTGATAACCTAAAAGGGATATTCTTTAACAACTGATGCTTCTTCAGGTTATCAATCTACATTGTATTCCCCAAGGAGCATTTCACTTCTACAACTATGTTTAATCTCTTCCTACATGACCTCCCATCACCTCTACCAAACCAAAACATGAAAGTCCTTTCATAAGCAGACAATTTCAAAATCACATCATGACACCCCGATGCCACAGTATCAACAACAATTGCACAGCACTACATTACAAAATTGAAACAATAGCTTACCAAGAACAGAATGTCTGCATATCCACTTAAGTCTTCAATCATTCTTTTAACCCTCATACACACATGAACCCAGCTCACACCTTCCCATCATTCTGAATGAACAATCACTCCCACTTAACCATTCCAGGCATCACATTTGACATACATATCATTCATTCCCTGCTCCAAAAACATCAACACAAAAGCAACATACAATGTAAATGCCCCCTAAACCCAACTGACAACAGATCTGATGAGAAAAAGAATGCCTTAGCTTCATCTACACACCTTTAATTGCTCCACTCTAAATTATGCCTCGCCTGCATGGTCTTCCACTCTCTCAAAAGCAAGTACAACAAAGCTACATATCATACAAAACCGAGACCTTAGATTAATAACTGATTGCCTGGCAACCCCAAACACTCAGCATCTACAAAACAAAGATCCCCCAATACAATCTGACCTCAACATGTTTACCATTCAGGTCTATGCAACACCACCACATCCCTGCCACCCTAATCATTCCACTAACCCCTAAGCAGAAATAATAAGCTTTCTCCTGCTTCATACTTCAGCAACCTCTACTCACAGGTTCTCCTCCCCCAACATAAGTAACACTGACCAAAAAATGTACAAACTGATATACCTCACCAAGCTTTAAAGAACTGTCCTTCCAAATCTTCAACTTAATCCCACCAGACATGCACACATTAGAAGCCACAATTATTTAACAAACATGAGTCACACTTTCTCTTCTACACTTGAGACATCACTCATTCCTATACCACTATAAGCACTGTTTCACCATATCCCAATAACTCTTATTAATGAGGACACCAAACAATTATTGCCCAGCACACATCACAATATCCTTAATAACCTGTTGTCATGCCTGGTGGATGTTGCTGGCTTCCTGGGTGCTGCTAAGCCTCAATAAAATAAAATGAACTCCTGGTTAAGTAAGTAAGATGTAAGTAAAAAAGTAAGTGCATCTACATATATATAGTTTGAGGAATCCTGTCCTAAGCCTTAGCTTCCTTAATTTAAAATGAAGTGCATTAATATGTGGCAACAAATGATGGACTGAAGCATACAGTTGCTGGACCAACAGGCATCATAATTACTAGAAACTACCAATCCCTCCTGAGAAGACAGCAGACCCTGCAAACTCAGCCATTTTGTTCAGACCAACAGCCTCAACTATTCCAATGGAAATATGAAAAAAATACTCATATTTCCAAATTCTGATGACCTTATTCTCAATCATGTGAAGGAACTGACATTGGAAATTAAGCAATGTAAAAAAAATGCAAATATCAATGCCTATCAAAAAGTGTGGAACCAGCATCACAGGCAATGATGAAGCACCTACTCTTGCATTCAAACTTACATCCCAACTAACCTGTCCCTCAAACCTGCTGAATATAATAACCTTGCTCTTATTCAGCATTTACTTTCAACTTTCTCCTCTCACACACTTTTCCAAACTCAGTCATCAACTTCTGCAGTTTCTCATTCAAAGCAGCCACCAGTGCTGTATCATTGGCAAAGAACAATTGACTCACTTCTCTGGTCCTCTCATCCCCAACAGACGGCATACACGCCCCTCTCTAACCACCCCATCCATAAACAAATTAAACAACCATGGAGACATCACACACCCTTCCAGTAGACTGACCTTCACTGGGAATCAATCACTTTCCTCTCTTCTTGTTCATACACATGCTTTACACCCTTGATAAAACTTCTCACTGCTTCTAACACCTTTCCTCCTACACCATATATTCTATCAACCCTATCATATGCCTTCTCCAGATCCATAAATGCTACATACAAATCCATCTGTTTTCCTAAGTATTTCTCAATTATATTCTTTAAAGTAAATACCTGATCCACATATCCTTTACTACTTTTAAAAACACTCTGCTCCTCCCCAGTTTGACTCTCTGTACATGCTTTAACCCTGTCATTCAATACCCTCCCATACAATTTTCCAGGAATGCTCAACAAAATTATGACTCTGTAATTTTAACAGTCACCTTTATCCCCTATGCCTCTCTTGAATGGCACTATACATGCATTCTGCCAATCCTCAGGCATTTCACCATGATGCATACATACAATGAATATCCTGAACAACCAATCACCAACTCAGTCACCCCCTCCCCTTTCTTAATAAATTCAAGTGCATTACCATCCAATCCCACTGCCTTGTTGGTTTCATCTTCCGCAAGGCTTTTTACAACCTCTTCTCTCTTCACCAAAGCACTCTTCCTGACTCTCTGACCTCACACATCACCCTGATGAAAACACCCTACATCTGCAACTCTATCATCAAACACAACACCCTACATCTGCAACTCTATCATCAAACACAAAACCCACATCTGCAACTCTGTCATCAAACACATTCAACAATCCTTCAAAATACTTACTCCATCTGCAACTCACTTCATCACTACCTGTTAACACTTCCCTCCTTAACCCCTTCAATGATGTTCCCATTTATTTTCTTGTCTTACGCGCATTATTTACTTCCCTCCAAAACATCTTCCTATTCTCCCTAAAGTTAAGTGATACTCTCTCACCCCAACTCTCATTTGCCCTCTTTTTCAATCGTTGCACCTTCCTCTTGACCTCCTCCGGCTTTCTTTTATACATTTCCCAGTCATTTGCACTCCTTCTTTGTAAGTATTGTCCATATGCCTCTCTTTTCCCTTTAACTAACAACTTTTCTTCTTCATCCCACCACTCACTACCCTTTGTAATCTGTCCACCTCCCATCTTTTTTATGCCACATGCATCTCTTGCACTTACCATCAATGGACTGAACCAGGGCATATGAAGCATCTGGTGTAAACCATGGAAAGGTCTGTGGGGCCTGGATGTGGATAGGGAGCTGTGGTTTCGGTGCATTACACCTGACAGCTAGAGACTAAGTGTGAGCGAATGTGGCCTTTTCGTCTATTTCCTTGTGCTACCTTGCTGACGCAGGGGGTGGCAATGCTATTTCCTGTGGGGCAGGGTGGCATCAGGAATGGATGGAGGTGAGCAAATATGAATATGGACATGTGTATATGTATACATATGTATGTATATATGTAGATGTTGGTATGTTTATGCATGTATGTATTGTGCATATATGGATCTTTCTTCATCTGTTTCCTGGCACTACCTTATTAACACGGGAAACAGTGATTGAGTATAATAAATAAAATAAATAAATATTTTCTTTTATATACATTCGCCACTATACATATATGAATAATGCAACAAAATCTCAATTCCACTGGCACCATCTTTTACTGGATGTGAGCATATGGGGCCACTATTTGCCTGTTCCTGGCAGCCTTGCTGAGGTGTGAAATATCAAACAAGCATGAAAAACAAAAAATTTTCTTGAACAGTAGGTAAAACATGGTGTGCTGAAGTAGTATAAGAATATGAAAAATATGACAGAAGGTAAACTGAAATATTATATGCCAGTATGAGGTCAGATGGATCAAATGTATCAGAAAACTCATGGCAATGACACACTGCTCTGGTGTATCAGGATTCCACAATTCAGGTTTACATGAACTCTTTCATAAATCTTCATTCTTCTTCACCTACAAGTTTATTAATCCTTTTAACATGATAAATAACAACCCTAATAATCATTTTGTTATAACTATGTTATGAACTTATTTCTTTGTAATTATCATAATTCATACTTCCTTTACCTATATATAGTGAAACAATCACTGACTTCTTACTCCCACAGGACACATGAAAACCTTTACATGCTGCAATATATACTTTCCATATCTATTAAACAACTGCCTGCTTCACTTGCATTACACATGACAGCCTGAGAATGGATGTGGCAAAAAATAACAGCACTCTCAAGCCAACATTAAACACCACACCACCAGACAAAAACCCCCATGAAACTACACTCCTCGGGCAATATATGAATATGCTTTTGCATAGATCCGGATATCATCCACCTCACTAACAATATAAAAACCAATTCGACATATCACAAGACCCCTCATGCCCAAGATGAAACTTTCAAACTGATTACTTACTCCTCAACTGTCCTACTCTCACCCCTTAAAGACATAGACAACAAAACCATCACACCTCTTGACTTGGGGTCCCATCCAGTGAATATGGCCTGCTTCCAGAGCACTACAGAAGCCCCAAAGAAGGAAGACGAAAATTAGATAAGGTACCACCAAATTTTTCAATGTCATCTTTACCTGGGATCTTATTGATAGATATCCTACTCAAAATACTGTCTTCTGCCCATCTATGCACGTCTTTGTCTTTATTACAATGACCACTCTCCAGACTTAACCCTTTATGGATTCTTTCGAGGTCTCTCCAATATATGATCAATTTCCTTCATCACAGCACAGATGCAACTATTATAATAATTTGTATACTTGGGTAGCAGGTTTTCTTTCAAACAATGTTTATTGAACAAAATGACATATTGTTGAAACATTAGGAAGATGCAGTAGGTAGAAATAGTCAGCAAGAGCATTAAGTAGATGTAGTCAGTAGGAACATAAGGTAGGAGCCTCTGCATACACTGTGCTAGAGTTGCCCTGTGCCAATGGCCTGTTAAGGGTAAGTGCTAAAGGCTATGAAGCGGCACTGGAGTTCACTAGTTATGAAGACTACTTTGAGGGAGTTTCAGGTGGAAACAGACATTAGATATAGATAGATAGATTTCATGTGTATTTTTTCTGAACTGGTTCTTGTGATGTTTTCATGTCTCCTTCAAGTAAGATAAGGCAATGTCTGTTCTCGATTTTCAGTCCAGCGGTATGTTTAAATATGCTATCTTATTCAATACACATTATAATAATCATACATACAACAGTAAGGTTTGTGGGGTTTGGCTTTCGATGGGAGAGTTTTAGTTTTATTACACTGTACATGACAGCCAGAGATTGGATGAGTGCAAATTGAGCTGTTCTTTATCTGTCCCTTGGATTACTTTGCTACACAGTAAAAAACGAAGAAAATAAAAAGAAATCAAACAACAAATTTTTAATTTCTTTTCATACTTTTGTGTTGTTTCTTGTGGCAATGAGGTAGTGCCAGGAACACATGAAGAACAGCCTCATATACTGACATTCACTGTAGGCTGTCATTTATAATGTGCTGCAATCAGAGCTCCTTTTTACGGGTAAGCCCCACAGATCTCTCCTCGGTTCCCTTGACACCATATACCCTGGCTCAGCCCACTGAAAGAAAATTGCTCCCTGTATACCACATTGCAACAATATGTTCTACCAACGTATACCTCACATCCTCCTGCAAGCTCCTGATCACGCAAAAAATCTTTAACTCCATCCTTATATCTCAACCTTAACTTCCACCTTCACTTTATTCACTCTACTTCTGACATGTATACCCACTTAATCAATTTTTCCTCGCTCATCCTCTCCATATGTCCAAACCACTTCTGCACACCCTGCCCAGCTTTCTCAACTATATTCTTCTGACTAACACATCTCTCTTACCCTGTCATTTCTTTCTAGGTCAACTCTCCTCACATCATATGCTGTTTCATTTCCAACACATCTGTCCTCTTCTGTACTTCTTTATTTACAGCCCATGTCTTGCATCCATACAGCAACATCAGGAATACAATACCATCAAACAAACCCATCTTTGTCTTAACAGACACCTGGATATAAACATCAAACCTACAACCTCTATCCTAAAAAATGTATGATTCACAAACTTTACCTTCTAATTGAGAAGGGGCATGAGACTGAATGAGTTTCATAGTTCTCCTAGAAAGGCCAAACTGAAGATATGTATGTAGGCGAGGGATGATCCTTTTCCTGTACCTTTCCTTTAGGCTGTGCCAACTTCGTTCTGAAAAACACGTTGAAATGACTCTAAAAGTAGTAAAACTGTGAAAAGGGCTGGATTTACTCTCTCTGCTGACCACATGCTAATTTTTCAAAGCCACCCCACCCATACCTGAACTCTATCTTTACTAGACAGACTGAGTATTGGAATTTACTCCTGAAAGTTTACCAGCCTTACAGACTGCAGTATAATTTCTTCCACATAACTGTGCACAATAAAGTAAACACCCATAAAAATTTAGCAAACCACCTTATGTTATGGCCTTGTCAGCTTATTTGGAAATCCAGCCCTGATAGTAACTATCTATTTATGTCAAGTTTTCTCATACAAAGCAAGGTCTCCACTGCAGAATATGATCCACTCACCACCATCCCCTAACTACTGTATTTTTCTTTCAAGTACATCTGACTCATTCCTATAAATGTAAATACTTTTCTTGCCTTTTTTTATAGTCGCCAACATGGGATGGTAAAATATATCCCAATCAAGGTCATATTGGGTGAAAGAAAAAAGTTGGAGAAAGAAAGTTGAAATTAATCAAAGCTCTGTAACTGTCTACAGCCCTGACTCCTAAAGAAAGGAAGTTGTATGAAGAATGGAAAGACAAAAGAAGGAAGAGAATTCCACAGCTTAGCTGTTCGAGGAACACCTCTCTCCTCATTCTCCTATTCTTGTTATTTAAAACAAACTTTCTTGACTGATCTCTCCATGTCCATACAAGATGTTAGCTGCTCTTTCGGATAAATCAAAAAGCTAATTGTCCAACTTTCTAATTCATAAGGATCAGTCATAAACGTAAGAAAGATGCATCTTATAGGCCAGGAATTATATATTTATCATGGATTAACAGAACTGACTTAAATAGAAAAATCTGAGAGTAACTATTCAACAAAACATTCACCTCACCATAATGCACCCTGAAATATCTCATATTCATATGAATCCAGAAACAAGTTAGTCCCTTTTGTTGATTGAATTTCAGTCCTACTACAAACCCAGTTATACTAATACAATATTACTCTTAAAGTTACTGTCCTTTAGTTTGTTCTCAGTTTTATTTTTTTGTTGAAGGCTCCAGTCACAGACAAAAGTCCACATCAAGATTGGGCCTTAATTGAAATACAGAGAATTATGAAACAGAAAAAGAAAAAACAAAGGAAATTATTTATGAATTTTTGAGAAAGTGAAAGACCTGTGTTTTAAAATGTGCCAGGTCACAGCTACTGGGAAAGACATGAGAAGGAAGAGAGTTCCAAAGCTTCGATGAGTATGGAAAGAAGCAGGTATCAAAACAGCCCACTCTTGAGTTGCTGATGGCCACACAAGAATCATGCGATGCAGCAGCTTACCAATTATTGTGTGGTCAGCTAGTGGTGGGGGCACACAAGCAGCCAGCTCTCGGGAGCAAAAACCAAAGTAATAACTACAGAAGAGGGAAAGTCAACCAACATTGCGGTGTAGGGCAAGGGGTTCAAGTTTGGAAGTTAGCCAGGGGACAGTTTATAAGTCAGATCGCTTTCGACTCAACTCTGTCAAGTAAGGAAACAGAGCTAGAACCACCCCATATATACATCTTGTGCCCATTAGTAGTGATGTAAGATTGTCTTTCAAATTTCAGATTGCATTATCTGTTCTGTTCAAATCTACATATCCCTGCCACTCTGACGAACTGCTCCACTTAGATTTTCCATGTCTAATGCTGAAACTGATAAGAAATGAACATACTGGCCATGCAATTGAGCACCTGACATGGATTTTTTTTCAGTAACATGAAAGGAGATGGCCAATTTTGCAAAATATTTGGATACAACTTCTACATCCTTACAACAAACCATAGCATCTAACCAAATGTAACCAAAATTCAGGCACCAATTCTAACCTCCTTTCACGATATTGCAAAATGCCTCCAACTAGCCATTGCTACCAATTTACCAAAAGACATCACATCACACAGTTAACACTTACATGGCATCAAATGAACTGAACTAGGGTGACTCGGAAACTTGACAGATGTAATGATTAAAAATACTGATTACAGAGCAAAGAATCTGGGCAGAAAGGACAAATGGCATGCACAGGACAGAGGGCACTGGAGCGATTTGGCATACTGGGGTCTAAGCGCTAGCGATGGACTGAACTGGGGTATGTGAAATGTACGGGATAAACTATGGAAAAGTCTGTGGGGCCTGAATGTGAACAGGGAGCTGTTGTTTCAGTGCATTACATATAATAGCTTGAGGAGTAATGTGAGTGGATGTGGCCTTTCTACATCTGTTCCTAGCACATGGGAAATGGCAATCATGTATGAAAGAAAAAAGAAAAGTCAGAAACAGACAATGAAACAGCCGATCCTAAGATGACACTGCTCCCAAAAATATTTGTGGAGCATTGTGACAAATTCATGTGTAGCATACCCTTGCCTGGAACAAAGACATGCAAACAGTTAAGTCTTCTACACATGAAAGGAAAGAGAACAAATGTATCTCTAGACACTTCAATCACTGCCTATCACAATACTTTTTCTAAAATTCAGTACTGTAGCAATACTTAAAAAACAACTAAAAAATGAACGTAAAACTTTCCGTAACACAATGCATGAATTATTTTGTCATATTCTGTATATCTCCGGGAAGAGAGGAGAAAGAATACTACCCATGAATCTCCTGCATGCTGTAAAAGGTGACCATGTGAAGTAGATGCAGGGGGCTGGAAATTCTTCCCCTCTGCATCATCTCTCTCTCTAAAATAGCAACAAAAAGGAGCCAACTGAGGACAAAGAACAGTAGCTGTGCCTGATGGCAAAACCTCGTCGATACTCATAGGCAGGTAGGTAAGCAAGCTTGACAGATCCATTAACAGTATGCCCATGCCCTGTGATCCAAATCCACACTCTTCAAACTTTTTCTTTAAAATGAAATGCAAACTCAGCTTGTATGGGAACCAAGCTTCAATGAGAGAGACAGCTGAGAGTCTGGTACAGTGTTCCAGTATTCTAAAATACTAAAACTGGTTTAAGTTGTCCTACTAAATAAAGAAGGATACTAAAACATCTAAAGAGCAGTACCTCAAACATGAAATAACTTTAAGAATTTTGAGTCCTAGGATGTTAAACAATCTACAAAATCTTAGGTATCAAAGCTTTGGGGAAGCACAACTTGGTCAGAGACCAGGCTGTGAGGAACCTTAATTCACAGCTCTCTCAGAAAATGCATCTACCCTACACCCTTGATATACCTAAATTCATTTCACGCATAAAACATCTTCACTCCAGCCTTGACAAATGCATCCTCACTACACTCTAGATCCACCTAAATTTGCTTCATCTTTGACTAACACATCTTCACTCCAACCTTAACAAATGCATCATCCCTTAACCTTCAACAGAAATACCTTTACTTTTAACCTTGTCAAAATACTTTCTACACCTCTGGCCTTTGACATGAGCCTTATGAATCAGGTCAAGCACACCTTCACAAAACAAAAGCACCTTCACCAAACCAGGATTTGGGTGCTGACTGCTTGAAAGAAAAATATGAAAAGAAAAAAAGATAACATTATCCCTCCAAAAAAGTGAGATATAATAAAGTATGTACGATAAGGTTCCAATTAACCACTGTGTGTGAGAGTGTGTGTGTATGTGTGCGTGTGTGTGTGTGTGGGGGGAATCGCAAAGGGAACATCAAGTATCTGAAAGTCAACAATAACAAAACTGATGATGGTAATGAAAGCATAGCAACAGAATTGATAAACACGTGGATAACAGTGCTCAAGATTATGCCTGAAGAATATAGAAACTATAACGAAAATCATGAAAAGAAATAACCAAGTGGCTGCCT